>JAYMFT010228781.1:2500-11228 GCA_038088735.1 Panulirus argus
ATCAATGCCTCAATGATCGCTTCACCGTCTCAGGAGGGACGCCCGTGCCCACCATCTGTGGCACCAACACCGGCAACCACAGTGGGTGCCAGGCACACGGGGGGGGGGGGAGACATGGGGAGCAATAGTGGTGGTTGTGGGTGGGAGGAAAAGTGTGGTATAGCCACTAGGGGCCTAGCGCTGGTTAGCGTTCCTGACCCGTGACGCACTCGCGGGTCGTACCACCGTCGTGCTCGAGAGTCGTACCTTCGTGCTTTAGGGTCGTACCGTCGTCGTGCTCGAGAGTCGTACCGTGGTGCTCGAGGGTCGTAGACTCTTGTTTGACGAGAGAAGAAAAAGTGAAAGACGATTTTGTGGTAGTGGTGGTGGTGGTGGTGGCTGTACAGAGACGTATCCCACTTTGATGGCCAGCGCCTTTTTTTTATTTTTCTTCCAGACAGCAGCAACGGTATCCTGCAGGAGAGGGAGGAGAGGAACGCACAGCTGCCTTCAAAGGAAATGGGAAGATACGTAGCTTGAAAGAACAGATTGAAATACTTGTGACTGAAGGAAATGTGAAATCAGCAAATCGCAGACTTCAAGAGAGACAAGATGGAATATATATATATATATATATATATATATATATATATATATATATATATATATGCAACGTGTTAGAAGACGACGACTCGTAACATTGTAATGCCAAAAACATATGCTCTGTGTAAAGGCTTCAGGTGATAAGGGCGAGCAAAGCACGTATCGTCTGCCGGATGAGCGACCATGCGACGCACGAGAGAAACCCCTCCCCACCAAGCGTATACGCTTCATCCCCCATGCGTAGAATGGAGGGCTTTCCCTTTCCCTGGGTGACGCAGTCCGAATCTCTCTCTCTCTCTTTCTCGCAAGAATGGGGTGAATAGATAGGGTGGGGGGGTGGGGGGGAAGGGTTGTGTGGATAGATAGATGGTTGGGGTCGGTAGACGGAGTGATAGATGGCTCTGTGTGTGTGTGTGTGTGTGTGTGAGTAGCGCCGCTAGAGATATGATAATTATAATGAGGTACGCTGCCCAGGCATCACCCCTCACCACCTGCTGCCTCATAAACCCCCCTCCCCCCCTTCCCCCCTCCTCATCTGGCTGTGACAATGTCTTGAAGATAAAGAAAATAAAGAAAATACGGCGGAATTTTTCTGAGCTGATGACAGACTGTGCAGTCTCTCTCTCTCTCTCTCTCCCTCTCTCTCTCTCCTCAAGATTTAAGACAGAATATATACAGACAGGGGACTCTGTCGATTCCCCATTGGCTCTCATAGCTCCTCACACTGACTCATTCACGGGCCGCCCACCGCCCAGGGTCGAGCATGGCATAGGTTCGAATCCTGGTCACGGGCAGTCGGTCCACAGGCAACCCAGCTGTTCATCATCCACCCCCTAGGAGTTGGGTTGGTCGATAAAATGGGTACCTGGCTCAGGCTAGGGTATATATATATATATATATATATATCAGGAGAGAGAGATGGAATGAGTGTGGTAGTCAGAGCCTGCCACAGAGCCGAGGGTATCACATTAATATTCCGTGTCAACTCGAGTTGATTTATCTCTGTTTTGTCCAAGACCGTAACTGCGTTACCTCGTTCCTAGCCTTTGGGGGGAAGGGGGGGTAGAGAGGAGGAGCTGATAATCCTAGGAGGGAAATACAGCCGTTGCGCGTGTCCTGGAAAGATAAGAAGATTGGCTCAGTTATATACGTTTGTCTTGCTTGCATCAGGATCATATTATAGCTTGGCTTACCCAACGGCTCTTTTCTGGTGATTCACTGGCTTGCTTCAACAGTGGCATTGAGCGGTTCACTTCCTTCGCCAGCAGTAGCTTCGTGTGATTCACGCCTCCTTCAGTAGTAAAAGCCTCAGATGATTCACTCGCTTCACCTGTAGCAGCTTCAAATGATTCACTTCCTTCACCTGTAGCAGCTTCGTGTGATTCACTCGCTTCACCTGAGCCTTCCTGATGATTCTAGCGCTTCACTTGCAGGATCTTGTGACTCACTTTACTTCAACTGTGGCTTCATATCACTCTCCATAACATATCACGTAAAAGTAAATTAACTTTCGTGAACCTTAGAATCGTTATTTTGTAGTTCATTTCATTTTGTCCAACTTTTTGAAACCTTAATTACTTCGATACCTTATCCTACCTGACCTTTAATTGACCTCTTACCCTCTCTCCCTCCTGCAGTGTACGTTGACTTGGGTCCCGGCGCCACAGCGCCCTCCGTCTTGACCTTCGTCACTATGGGTCCCTCCTTCGAGCGCAAGTGGAAAGTCAAGGTCACGCAGATTCCTTGCAACTCCGACTACACGGGTAGGTCAGAGTGGCTTGGCTGCTCTCTCTCGCTCTCTCTCACTCTCTCTCTCTCTCGCTGCGTTCAACACACAGGGTCAAATACCCGCTAACGGATCCAACAGAACAACAGTGTTGCTCGAGTGATCAGCGAGGTGAGGGGGGAGGTGTGGGTCCGATCCTACCAGCTTACCCCCTCGCCTCACCTCACCTCACCTTACCAAGGTACCCCACCCTCCCCCAGGACTCCACCCCGACAACTGCACTTCAGCCTCCTTCAACGCCATCGCAAAAAACCAGTTATTTGCATTCCCCCACACCCCCCACACCCTCCCCCCCCACCAACCCCCGCCGGAAATTCACTTGCATAAATGCAAAACACAGGAGGCATTCCCAAACGATTGCCTCCCTGTCGCCTCATATATATTTTTTTTTCAACGCAAGAACCCCTAGAGAGAGAGAGAGAGTTCCTCAGAGCGCAAAATATTTGTCACACGCTAAATGAAACCGGGTTAGCGAGGGGTACTCACCGCTAATACCTTGGCTCGAGAATAAGCCCTAATGATCACGTAATTAAAGCTGATTGGACGGAGCGAAGAGAAAACAACTGCGACTTTTGTAGACGACGTCACTCGGCTCCGGGCAGACTCAGTGTACGCCAATTAATGGGTGTTCGAATTGTGTCTATTACTCGCTTCTCGTTGCCTGTTGTGAGGAGGAGTTGATGACAATGATCAACTGATTATGGACAGTGATGGACGAGTGATCAACATGCAGAGGGGGTCAGTAGATCAGCCGATTAGCTTGAGGATATACGCACTTACGTAAAAGAGAACATGGAGATCTTACGTTTGCCTTCTACAGGGCTCCTGCAGAGCTTAGGGAGTCAGCCACGATCGATGGCCAGAACAATAGGTCAAGGAATGTGACGCTGCGTGTGAGAAATGTGATGTTGTGTGTGTTTGTGGGCCAATTGCAGGGCACTGGAGTGGTTCAGTTATGTCGAAGAGATGGGTGATATCTTGAACGTGAATTAGAAAGTATAACTCTTACATGTCTAGGGAGTGTAGTTTGGGTCTGGTTTGTATATCTTCTGGACAGAAATTTCAGGTCTTTACAGAGTGATTTATTTTTATGGCCAATACGGTGTTTTAGTTGGAGTTCTAGGGGACATCTGCGAGTATAGACTGCTGAAGATTAAGGCTAGGAGGTTGGCAGATGGGTATGGAATAGTTTTGGTGGATAGGATCTAATGCAGTTGTACAGGATTTGCCGGTGAGCATGTCGACGTGGAGTTTTTCGGTAGAGGATACCAAGGGATTATATTTCCCTGCCCGAAACTGGCTCTGGCGAGTGTTCTGAGGGAATCTAATTTGTCTATAGCCTTTGTATCACATGTGAGCCAAATGTGGCGCCACATCTAGAGCGGCTGATGTTTCGTTGGACGGGGGTGGTCCACCCATTCAGGGTGATGTGAGAGGGGCAGGCTGGTGGCGGAGTTCTGTAAGGAATGTGGACAATCTGCTATAAATGGGTTTGTCTTCGTGCCTTGTTGATGTACTGGTGTATATGTGTTTGCCGTTGCCTGTGTAGTGTCGAGGTGATGTGATGTGATGTGATTGCAAGGCCATTTGCATGTTAGAGTACATTCGTGGTGTGAATTGCAGGTCGTATAGGAAGAGAAATAGGTATAGTTACTTATATGTAAAGATTTAGATACATATCAGAGTGTACATGCATGTGTAATCGAGGTCAACTTGTCTTCCAGCTCCCACCAGCTGTCTGCAGTACTACCAAGGGGTCTCGGGTCAGATCAAGTCCTTCAACTTTGACCTCACGACAGGACTCCAGCTGGCCAACCAGGACTATACCGTCTGCATCAGGACCGAAAAGAACTTCTGCGGCATCCAGTACATGGCGTGTGCTGACACAGGTAAGCTGACGCTGGTGCTGACACAGGTTAAGTTGACCCCTGCTGACGCTGGTGCTGTCACTGGCCCCGCCCTTGACACAGGTGAGTGACACTGGCTTTTTTTTTAGGGTTGGTAGCTGACACTGGCCTGCCCTGACACATACGGGGCCCCTGCTGACACAGGCGAGTGTGGTGGTGCTGACGTCCCTACCACACTGACCTATCACAGTCCAACAACCTCCTGACAGACACCCGTCCCTCACACCTCACAATCACTCACTCACTCCCTCCCTCCCTCCCCTAACACTCCAACTCACCATCTCTCCCTCTCTCACCATCATCTTCTCCCTCTCTCCCTCCCTCCCCGACAGTGAACACCAACCCCCAGTCCTTCACCATCACTGGGAGCACCAACTCCCCCGTCGGGAGCCTGGTCGGAGCGGCCTCCTGCGACAAGGACTGGGTCACGATCCCTTGCGTCTCCGACAACTCGCAAAACCCGACCTCGAACTGCCAGGACCGGCTCTGTGGGGACAACCTTAACGCGATCGAGTCCACCGTTGGAGGGAACGTCAACGTCTTCAGTGAGTTATCTCTACACCCTCTCTCTCTCTCTCTCAAGGAATGGGATTTCTTCTACACTCGTAAGGACGGAGTAGGGGCACTACCTCCCTCCTTCGTCTCTTGTACCTCCCCTGCTGTCAAACGACGACTACGCAAAGCCTCTTTCTCCCGTCTAAATTCGCTGTACGACCCTTCTCATCCTGTCGAGTCCCACTCCTCCGCCTGTCTTATAGAGGAAAAGCACTTCTTTACGTCTATTATCCCTAACAAGATTTTTATTTGGTATAATGACATAGCATCTGGTTGTATTCATTGTGGGTGACACAGTGCAAGCATAGAATCTATCCTACACTCCTTTGCAAGCTGTGGGAAAGAGACTCACTCACTCTCCCTCTCTCTCCCTTTCTCATTTGGCAGGTTACGTGAAGCCATTTATTCTAGTGTACCACACGGACGCCACAGAAGGAAGCGCCTCCCCGACGGAATTGAACAACAGAGGTTTCTGTCTCGACTACGTTCAGCAGCCCTGCGTCTAAAAGGCTACGAGAAAGGGTGTCATGCAGACGTAAGGTTACGAGAGAGAGAGGGTTATGCAGACGTAAGGCTACGAGAGAGAGAGGGTCATGCAGACGTAAAGCTACGTCATACAGACGCAAGGCTTATATGATCACGTTCCTGCTAATTTACTTAAGTGTGTCTCTCTCTCTCGGTCCACTTAACGTTTAAGCGCGCCCTTCCAAGTGTCTCCGTCTAACTTCTTTTAAGTGTATCTTATTTGTAAGTGGCGAATGTTGTTGTTGTTGTTATGGTTGAAATTGTTCTTGTTGTCCTTGTATGTATTCTGTTTGTTTGTTTATCATATACAGTTATCAACCCTGAGTGCACTCACACATAGCTATATACTTTTAGAGATCATGAGTTATTATAATTTAAGATATATCAATAAATAGTTTTGCGTTTTCTCATAATGGTTCCTACCCCAATTTATCTTTAGAATAATGGTATTAAAACAATGGTATAATGCTATTTACCTTTTAACAACCTCATAACCCCATTTTCATGAGGTTCCTCAAGGTTCGAACGAGCGCTCCGTGCAGTAGCAGAGGAATTATGGACACCCCCTCGCGGAACGAGAAAGTCTTCAACGAGATCGTACTCCTCTCCATGTAATGACTGCGGTACAGTCTTAATGAAGGTGACTTCTCGCTCACAATCTAACTACATGCAAGAGTAATTAAAGCCGCTGAGACTCTGTGTGTGTGTGTGTGTGTGTGCGCCCGTTTGCGTGTGAGTGTGTGTATGCGTCCGCTGTGCAAATAATTACATGGAAAAGACTGGTACTGAATATGCGTACAGTTACGTCCTTATTACCCAATATCCGCCAAATATAGTACTAGCTCTCTCTCTCTCTCTCTCTCTCACCCCAGCGCTGGGTGGTGGTGGTGGTGGTGGTGGGGGGGGGGGAATGGGATCCGAAGCACGGCGATAACGACAAAAACATTTGCACGTTTCAGAGAAATATATAAATTTCCAGTGAATAACAGCTCCTTCCTTGGACGAACTCTTTTTTTTTTTTCTTTTGGCAATGTATTCTTTTTTTTTTTAAATCGCCACAGCCTTCAAAAGATTACGTAGCTCTCGCCTCAGTGATCTCAGGTCAACTGCAAGCACTGTGTCCCGAAACGATATTAAAAAAAAAAAAAAGAATAGAAAGGACTTTACCTTTTGCAACGTTTTCATTTTGGGAATGTCGTGTGCTGCCCTTGTCGTGTCGGCTCCTACAAGGAAGCCAGGGGATGAATAGCCAGGAAATGTTGACCAAAGGATATCTCTCTCTCTCTCCCCGCCCCTCAAGGGGATGTGTTTGTGTGGGGGGGAGAGGGGGAGTTTATCGTGGTGGTGTGTAGGTTGGAATGTCTGTTGCGATGTTCAGGTGGCTTGGTGCGCCTGTTGTGGTGTTCTGGAGGGGTTGGTACGCCCGTGATAGTCTTTGGAGGGGGTTGGTAGGCCTGTTACAGTATTTGGAGGGGGTTGGTACGCCTGTGATACTTTTTGGAGGGGGTTGGTACGCCTGTGGTAGTGTTTGGAGGAGGTTGGTACGCCTGTGGTAGTGTTTGGAGGAGGTTGGTACGCCTGTGATAGTTTTTGGAGGGAGTTGGTACGCCTGGGAAAATGGCGGATGGTGAAGAATTATCTTAGAAATGGTATTTCTGAGTATTGCCTCGAGTGCCGGGGATATTGGTATACCTGATCATAATACCAGAGGTGTTGGTAAGCCTGACTGACTACGATGACGGTAAGTAGATGGAAAGATGTATAGGTAGATGGATAGATACACAGGCAGTTAGATAGTTTTATAAGACATTGCTGTTAACCATATTCCTTACATACGTGCATAAATCAACCCGTCAAAATATACACAACTCTTTTCCCCCGTGAATTCTTCAGACTTCGAGAACAATAAAAGCCTGAAATAAAAGAAAAAGGAATAGCTTTCAGACTGTGAATAAACAGGCACTTGCTTGTTTCGTTTGGACAAGTATATAAGAAAACAAGAGGGGAGGCAGGAGGGTAAATGTTTGTTCAAAATTTACGGACCTGAACGTCTGTTTGTGGAGCTTGACGCAGTGGCATGGGTGTGTTTGTGTGTGGGTGTTTGTGTGTGTGTGTTTGTGTATTTGTGTATGTGTGTGTGTGTGTGTGACGAGCCGAATAATAACAAAAGGTTTTTAAAACATTATAATTTAATTTCAAGTCTCAGTGACTCCTAAACAACATCCTTTACACTAGGGTTTCAAGCAAATTCATTACCCTCGGAAAAATGCGAGAAATTGAAGGTAATAGTGTAGGGTTTTCTTTAGCCCCCTCCCCCCCAAAAAAAAAGTTATAAAACCGTGAAATAGCATAATGAAACGCTTCAAACCGTGAGATAATACTGGAAAAATCTCATAATGCTTCCCGTATCCGACATATATACCCAGAGAGGACAAGACGAACAGTGACAAAAGATTTTTTTTGAAAATGGAATGATTTGTTTTTGGCCCCCTCCCCCAAAAAAAAAATCTTGTAAAATAGTAATACAGCATTATGAAACCCTTCCATACATCAAATAATCAATGAAAACATCTCATAAAGCTTCCCATAGCCGACACACACCCAAAAAGGACGAGACGAAGAACAACAACAGGTTTTTTAAATGTAATAATTTAATTACAGGCCTCAGTGACCCATAAACAGTATTTGAACCCCAGATTTGTATTCAGCATGAGAAATTGTCCTTATACTGAGGTTTTCAAGAAAATCTATTACCCTCAGAAAAATGCCAAAAATTGCAGGTAAAATAGTTTAGGGTATTCTTAGCCCCCCCCCCAAAAAAAAATGTTTTAGAACTATAATATAACATAATATAATACAATACAATATAATATAATATAATACATATAAACATAATATAATATAATACAATCTAATAATGCTTCCTCATGCTGACAAATACTCAGTAAATACAAAGCGAATAATGATTAAAAGTAATTAAGAGGTAATCATATAATTATAGTCCTTAATGATCTCAGAAGAATATTTAAACCCGAGATTCCATTTTACCATGAAAAAATAGTCCTTTTCCTGATGTTTTCAAGTAAAGCTATTACCCTGAGGAAAACATTAAAAACTGTAAGGTATTTTTGACCCAATAAATAAATTTTATTCTAAAATTGTAATAAAGCATTACGAAACGCTTCTACACTTCAAATTAATTTACCTCTTTTCTTGTCTAATGTCATTACAACTAATCATTTTCTGGGTATATTTTTTGAATAACTACAAAATTGTATTTTTTATAGTTTCAGCATCAATCCATTGATGAAAATTTGATTACGAAAAAATTATGTAATATATATATATATATATATATATATATATATTGCAA
>JAYMFT010228792.1:0-25004 GCA_038088735.1 Panulirus argus
ATACGAATACCAAACCAATATGGATGGATCAGTTAGCCTACTCTGACGTATAATCAAACCACACAAAATTGATAGATAAAAAAAATGTGGAGAAAGAAGATTTGATCAGGCAACATTTCATAAAAGAAGCCCATGAACCTGGAATATGTACAAAAAATATAACAACTACTTCATTACAATCATATTAAATACCATAATTTTCATCACTATTTAAGAAAACCGACTTTTCTGGATTCCAGACATTGCCAGAAAATTACTTGACAAGGTTAGTCATGGCGTTTGACTAGGAAACGTAGCGTGACCAAATTAAATAGAAATGGAAAATGAATGAAAGAGTTCTGGACTAACAAAAAAATTAAGAATGGTGGTTACTGCATTTTTTTTTTCGATGAAGGGGACCTTGTAGCGGGTGTACCAGAAGGAAAGCTGTTTGCGTAAGTACTATCAATGATAATTATACCATGACATAGACATGGATGTGTAAGGGAGTATAGCTAAGGTGTTCTGCAGAAAATGCTAGGATTAGAAGAGAAACAAAACCTATAAAAAGACCTCGATGCCATGTACAAGTGGTCAGAAGAGATCCTGATGAAATTTAATGAAGAGAAGTTTGAGTAAATAGGTTTGGGAATGATTAAATGTATATTGACGTCTTGCTTCACTGGGAAAAAAATGTGGTGTGGAGATAACGTCAAAAGATATCGATGTTGTTATAAATGAGAAACTTGAATTCAAGGTAATACATCGATAAGATAGTATTATCAAGGCGGAAAACGAGTACAAATGAGCGGCATGATTATGAGAACAGTCACAACGAGAGAAGACAACTAATGAAAATATTTATAAACTATAGAATTTCCTGTGTTATACTTGCTATACACATCTGCCATTTTGACTCTTGTAGATGTAACTAATTCATGGGCTTGTCCAGGAGCAGAAGTATCCAGCCCTACCTTGATCTTAATCTCTTTCGTGAGTGATTTATTAGTTGTTATTATGGCCTCCCACTTGCTATAATATCTCAGCTGTGTATTTTCACCTGAATTGCTGCTCATATTCAATAAACGATTATTGTTATCATTATTATCATTATTATTATTATTATTATCACTATTCTGTTTAGTAAGAAGTAAAGGTGAAACCAACAGGTTGGAGAGGTCAGAAATTTTTCGCAGGCAAAACTGATGGAGTGAAACATACAAACACAAATGAAACATCTACAGTGTCGTCAAAACCTTGCCTTGTTGTCCCTTAAAATTTTACAGCGGTAACACCTTTGGATACTTAAAATTTCACAAAATGCATATATTCACCTAAAACAGTCCACTACGCCACAGTTGCACACATGGGGTCTGCCCTGTGTCAATAGCAACACCTCGAATACATACGCACCCGAGAACGGGCTGTCATTGACGAGGGCCCGTGACACAGGGCCCCCTGAGAGGCATTTTAATCAGGTGGTACAAAGTTTCTTTCGGGCCCCCGTCCTTCCCTTCTCCATTAGTCATCCTGTTCTTATCCATTACGGTTTTATGCCATGAGCTGTAAGGCCACGAAAAGGATATGGAAGATGAGAGAGAAAGAGAGGTTGGAATGGAGCGCTCAGTTGATTTCCTGCATTTTCTGAGATCCCAGGAAATTCCCGGGCCCCCTTTTGGACCTCTGTGCCCGAGTGAGATGCACCCCCAGCACCTCCCCACTCTCTTCTCACGGGCCCTACCGTGACAATCTTAAGTCTAGGCAAATCTGTACACACACACACACACACACACGAGGTACGCAAGGTGATAAGACATGCATGTAATCGCGGGGTAAAATTAACGCAAGCGCCTGGGGAAGACTCAACTTGCAGAATGATATTCTACACTTTTACTTCCTGATCCACTTTGACGAAGATGCAGGTCATGATTACAGTGGAGGGAGGAATCCTCTAAATATCATATTCACGCATACTAAAACGGATTCTGAGAATACCATAAATGATACATTTTAAAAAGACGGGGTTTTCACTTCCTCATAAATTCGTAAATACTTTCCCTATCTTCTTCCGTTTCATAATTCTCTCTATATTTCAATTAAGGCCCGGCCTTGATGTGGACTTTTGTCCGTGACTTGAGCCTTCAACATAAAAAAAAAAAATCAACAAAGTGATCACGTTAAGCTCCATAGCATTTTTTTCTTTAAGAACGACATTGTTTTTAGTGTCTCTAAAGGAAAAGAGGGACCCAGAGAACAGAGGCTGATAATTCAAATGCCAGCAGCAAAAGTACAGCTACTGTCCTTGGACACCTTCAACACCCTTCGTTTAAGCTAGGCTCCCTACTTCATGGTTGAGCAGCACACGGCGTGACTCAACAATCTCCTTCAGAAAAGAAAAAAAGTTAATCTCACAAAAGTGTGAATCACGCTGCTGCAAGTCATCACGTAAATAAGTTAATAATAAACACATCAATGACACGCGATTTTCTCTTCCACCCTTTGCTATGCTGTCTAGTTCATGCCATTGGCACCAGGGTAAAATATAGATATATTAAAGAATAAATTCCCTGCGCTTCGATTCGATAACTAAAATGGCAGCTACCTTAAACGTCTCATATACCCTAGCCTACGCCAGGTACACAGTTTATCGACCAGCCTCATAATGGAGGATGAACAGCTGCTGGGTTGGCTGAGGACCGCCTGATGCGGCCTGGATGCGAAACGTATGCGGGCTCAAACTCCGGTAGGCCCCTAAATGCGTCATGGTCAGCAAGGCTTGATGCGGACTTTTGTCCGTGACTGGAGCCTTCAACATGAAAAAAAGAGAAAATATTTTTCATTAGTCTCCTACAAGAGCCAGTGAAGAAATATTCCCGAGTGTACTTGGTGTGGTTATTCCCGACTCGGGTGAACGTGCAGATGCATAATGGAAACGACAACAACATGACCCTGCCCCACATCGACTACTTCACAAACTTGCCCTTCGCCTTGCCAAACTTTTACTACTGATCCCACACAGCAATGTGGCAGACTGTGAGGCCGTATTTAATACTGTGGCAAATAACCAAAGACGTGAGAAGCGAACTACGAGATGAGAAAAGGTCATTCACGCACTAGCGTGTTATCGGCTGTCCTCAAGGCATAATGGCGTGTGTTGTAATGGTAGCAATAATTATTGATAATTTCACGGGCGAAACGTCTCTCATAGAAACCATCGCACGATTACTTAAAAAAAATTTATATGAACTCAACAACATACCCGACAATGACAAATGCTGACGACAACAGCTCCTTGGGTACCAAGAGTGGTGGTGAATGAAATATCATCTCTGCTCTTCTATTATCTTTAAGGCAGTAAACACCTGTTCTATCGATTTTTTTTTCATTTTTTGTCTATGTATCTGTGTGAATTCTCAAATTCATGGTGTAGTTTTTCCGCCTATGACACAAAAATGTGAGAGACAAATCTCTTTTACACCGAGAGCTTTGCCGCTGCTGGAGAAGATTTTCGCACTGGATTTCTACAAAAAATAATATTTATGATTACATCTAAGGCTTTCGACACATCAAAATCTCTGGATACACGTAAAGTGAGGCCATTACACCAACTTTATCAATCTCGCCTTCCAGCTATCGTTAACACGCTGCTACGATAATGGCCGGAAACTAATAGGATAAATTCATAAAATCTTTAAGAATAGATCAACAACTTGGAATTTAAAAGAAAACATCTAACATAATTCTTTATCAATAAATTTGATGAATGGGATCCCAAAATATGTTTGGGGGTTAAATACTTAAAACAAAAAAAAAACTTTCGACAACGCACCATATAAGATACTGATATATCAAATCAAAGATCAGGGCATAAAAAAATCCGGGCGTGGAAATAGGAATGGGTAAGACCGAAAATAATGCGTGAATTAGAAATTAATGGCTAAAATTTATAAGCAGGGTTCCAAAATCCTCAATGTAGAACCTATAGTTTTCATCATATGGAGACAAGACTCGCCAGGAGAATTTCAGAATTTGTCAGACTCGAAATTTTGATTTAGAACTTAATCAAAGAAAGATGAACAAAAGGCTGAAAGCGATTTAGACAAATTAAGGATGGAGTGGTCAGTGACATAACAAATGAACTTGTTATATAGATAAATGCAAAGTATTATTCTTTCTGCCAGAGAAAGATAATTACGAATATTGAATGTTCTGTCAGCCAAATCCAAAAATACAAAAGAGAAAAGACTTTAAAATGATAACTAGTAATGACCTAAATATTCAGGACTGCTATTGACCCAACTGACGGTCATTGCTCGCCATAACCCATCGCCGAGTAGAGTCGCTCCTTGCAGTACCTTCCCTGACCCAGCAAACGAAGTCAGTCCCTACAGCAGGAACCAGCCCTGACCCATAGGACGTGTCCACCCCCATCAGCACCTACCCTGGCCCACCAGACTGAGCCAGTCCCTGCAGCACCTGCCCTAAACCAGCCCAGCGAGAAGGAGCCAGTTCCCCACAGTACCTGGCCCGACCCAGCACCCGGAGCCAGACCCCCATTACACCTGAACTGACCCAGGTACGCTACGATCTTCTTTCAGAAAGAAAAATCTTTTGTCACAAGGTTTAGAAGTGTCCTATAAACACCCACACCAGTAGTCTTTCAATTTAGGTGTTATCCCAACTATAATAAAGACCGGTGTTGCAGAACGCTAAATTGGCGAGTACAATTAGATACCAAAGTAAGTGGATTTTATATATTTAGACTATGGGAACAAAGATGTAATCATATATATATATATATATATATATATATATATATATATATATATATATATATATATATATCAAATTAATAACCCCGTCAGCACTCTTTAGTCCGTAATGGTGCTTATGAATTCGTCTGACGTTTCAGCATTACATCCTGTCATGAATCAGCACAGCCCGGCCGCCAGGCCCTATGTGGAATACGTAACTCCGCCCTGGCACTGTATACAGATGCGTGGGAAAGGTTGACCAGCTGCAACGGGTAACTAACACTCTGATATATAATGAAATATAAGAAGGATTTTGCCTAAGAGATGTTAAGTACTGGACGATTAAAGTTTGAAGCCTTGCTTGACTATTCAATACGTCCAAAATCGCACTTTGAACATAGCTATATAGATTTTTTTTTTCCATCCCTGGTTCATGGAGACATAATGCAGTCCTGGTGCCATGTTTCAGCGTTCCTGCATACCGCTCTTTGATCTCTTGCAGATTTTTTTTTTTTTTTACAAAGTTTCTTCACACCAATCAGCACTCCAAACCCGCCCGACTTAGAACTACTGTAACTTTTTTAATGTTATGACACTATATTTATGTATGTTATATTTTTATTTTATACATGACCACCGTTTCCCGCATCAGCGAGTTTACGCCAGGCAACAAACGAAGAAAGACATCCACTCATATAAACATATATGCACAGTATATACATATACCAACATATATACATACATACACATACACATTCATATACACGTAATACACATGTAACATATTCATACTAGCTCGCCTCCATCCATTTCTGACGCCACCCCGCCCCACAAGAAATATCATCGCCATCCCCTGTGCAATGCACTGAACTTTCTGCTTAATCTGCCTAACCTAGAACTTCGACCTAATCCTTCTAACATAAAGTCCATGTTTTCCCTTGGAAGGCAAATAGCATTGATTCATTTACATAATAATAAATCTACATTACCTAGAGCTTCAAATGGCAACTGTGAGTCTTGCAGTCATTTTGTCGTCTTTAACCTTACCAGGAAGGTCACCAAATCTCCCGATGTAAGAATACAATTTGAATTTCAACTCCAGCCTTTTCTTATCTCTGTTATCATTCTTAATGGGAATTACCGCTCATCTTACCAGTAATGTCATTTTTTCCCCGCATATCTGTACTTTCCCATCCTTCGCTGAACCAACACTAGTCTCTCGCTCATCCTCTCCACAACTCAAAAGGCATCACTCTCTTCTCCCTCTAATCAGCTGCTACCCTTCTTTATCACAACCTCATTACACGGATCTTCTTTCATCGTCTGTGTCCTTTCCAAAAGAAAAAAAAAAAGCTCTTATACTGGCTCGGCTTTGTCCCACAATCTGTATTTATCTTTCCTCTGCAACCATTTTCTGTTGCTTGAAGGACCTTTTTTTTTTCAATAATCTTTTACCTTCTGTTCCTTATCATTTTCAAGAAGAGTGTTTTCCTCTAAACTTTTGTCTTATAAAACATCTTTGATAAATATCCATCATACCGAGCCCATATAAACTATACACACAAGCTTGACGACCATTTATTAATTTATTTGTTTGATACCTTTAACCTTATTACCTCAACCTAAAAATTTTAAATCCCTTCACTTTTGTTAGTTTCATCAGCTTCGCTTAGAGAGTGACGCATCTTCATTTTGTCTCGTCTCTTCCTGCCTCCGTAGTCATGTTCTTGGTCCTCATCTATTGGAAGTATAATACGAATTTGATTATTCACCATTGCAATACCTGGGTTAAACGCCTTATTCATATATCATAATATTTTCTTTTATACCCAAAACAGGTTGCCAAAGTTTTCTGTATTATATATTTTTATTCAAATGCATGTTGATATATCTTCGCAAAACAAAAGTTAATCAGCATATCCATTAATGCACACAATTCGCCATATACCTTGAACATTCGTTCTCTATCCTCATATTCTCCCGAAATAAAAGTGTACTCATCACTTTCACTGGAATACCCAGTTTCAACCACCCGTTTGTATCAACCACCCCGCCATTAAATCCACTTCTATTATTCTTTAAGATTCCCTGGGGACGCCATTATCATTTATCTGTGTGCACAGTGTGGGAGTAACAATAGCATGTCAATCAGTGTCCTTATAATTACCCCGCAGCCCAGAAATACACATACCAGCCATAGAAAGATCCATCTAAATCTTTCCTTTCATACCAGAATACAAGTAGTAGATGTAAATTATGTTTCGAAAGTATGTATTGTCTTATATGTATTTGTGGTGCCATCGTCCACATTTTTCTCATATATTTCTGGTTAGGGAATGTGAGAAAGCTGTGGATCACCATTTTATCTCTCCTCCACTGTATGTGTTCATTTGCCTTAGGGATTTCCTGACTCATGAAATGGAAGCGATGCAAAAGCATAATTATGCTGGTCCCTGGAAATAGGTCCTGGTTCGGCTTAGCTGCTGCTTGCTACAGTACACTCGTGTCCCTCTATCGTGTCAAGGTGACACCGCCAGAGATATTTTCTCTATACCTTAAAGGGGATGTCCCTCAGTTTACGGACATTATGTAAGAATGTTAGAGTAGAAAAAAAAAAGGTGCGCAACCTTACTGCAAGAGGAAAGTTCTACCGAGATGATTCCTATTCATTCATTCCTTGAATCAAAAAGGATAAAAATGGTTTGCATTATTGGTAAAAGAAATAATTTGCCACTAACGGTAAGAAACTCTGTTCCACAAGATCTGTCCGGAATTACTATCATGCAAATTTCTGAATAGGGAGGATTTGAGGTGTATCAAAACGCGTCAGAGAGCACAAAATCACCGCTAGATGTGTTGCAATGGTTGATTACTATACCACTTAACGTCACACTTTAAACTTTTTAAGTACTCAGACCAAGCCATTTGTGTTAAGTGAGTAGCCCGAGAATATAGCACAAAACGATTCCCTCACTTAGCGGGTTTCTCAATGAATTGGCAACGCTGATTCCCCTTCATCGGCGTCGACTCGATCAGACTTTCCGAAAATACTCGAAACATACTTTTGGGTCGCCAGTAAATCAGATCCAATAACTAAAGCGAAAAAAACACTTTGTAAATTAATTTCGATATTGTATTTGGGAGATTTCGAGCACAGAGTAAGGTACCTACTAGCTAGATAAATTCGGAGCTTGAGTACATATCAGTCAGAGACCTGCGGGTGCGCAAAGGAGGTCGTGTCCTCGCCTTCTTCGTACCGGCACCAATGTCAATTACACGAAGATAACCAACCGCTCACAAGGTGAGGTACTGGTATTTCGCTATTTGAAGATTGAATCTAAGTAGCTAGACAGAAATATAAAATTTGCCGATGTGGGATAAATGGGGTTGAGAGTGTTGGGGTTTCCCGTATGGGGTGATGACGCAGCTGTGGGGAGCTGCTTCCGCCACTGGGGTTGCCAGCGAAACTTTGGATTTTAATTTTACTCCGTGGAGATTGAATGGTGAATAGAGCTTTGTAGTTTGAAGGGTATTGCAAGGGATTGAGGGAGGTGGTGCAGATGGCACACGGGTTGAAGGGAATTACAGCGTAGATAAGTGCGCGACTGCGCGGAAAGGTGGCGTGGGGAAGTGGGGATGAAGGACCGGCTTGGGGAAGGCGCGCGTTCCTCCCCCGGGCCTTTGTTGTTGGCCGCTGGACCCACGCCTCAGACCCACGCGCCACCACGCCTGTCTCCGACGCCCACGCTAACCATCTCGTTGTCAGTGGGAGTTGCTGTAATGTAAGGCCCACTCCCCCCCTCAAACACCCACCCCACCCAAGGGCGTGCAAGGCTCACTATATTAGTCAATGCGGGACAAACGTTGGAATACTATGTTATTGATTTTCAGTCAGGTATGTTTTTCCTCTAAGGGGAGGAGAAGAAAGTGTTCTGTATCGTGTATTTGTAAGGCATTGCCTCCCATTGGGTACCTGTAAACCTTTGTGTTGGTGGTAGCATCATCATGGAGATGAGAATGACTGAGGGAATGGTGTCCTGCGAAGGATAGTTGAATGTTAGCGAATTTCTCAAGGATGAGCTGCTGCTGTTTTTTCATTGTCCTTTTATATCTCATTGCCCACATGCATCGAGGTTGTACTCGCTGTCTAGGTTTAGGGAAAGACCTAGTTGGACTGAAAGAGACAAGCCAACTGTGTTTAGAAAATTTTTAATTTAATATTATGTTGCTAGTTGGGGAGAAAGGATAGGACGTTTGAGGCCTTTACCCTGATGCCTTTAAGTGATTCCATATTTAATTTTCAAATGGTCCCATGTTTTATTTGTTATCTTCATAACTGTATAACAAAGTAGCCCACTTAAGCATCCCATCATTTCTTTCACTTTGCATGAAAAAATGGGTCCAGGATAAGATAGTGTAATGATGTATTTCCAGATCAAATGAAACATTTTCCTGTTGCTGTGATATTGTAAAGTAATTAATTAATTTAACTGCATTGCCATTAGCTTTGAATATTTTTCGACATTATCATATTTTTTAAACATATTTAACTTGCGTAGAAGGATGTTGTGAAATATGATTGATTTGATAATACTAATGTGGGGTTAATGTAAAAAGTATGTAATGTACTTATATAATATTGGTAAAGCCTAAAAAAAACCACACCTAGATGCCACAAAGATGTACTAACATCTTTTTTGGGAGATCATATGGCTGGATGCTGTATCTTTTGGTGACGTATGATGCTATTTTATATTTGCTCAAACATGGGTGTGATGTATATATTAACTAGAATAGTGAACATTAAAGTGAGTCTTGACCACAAGGGAGGTTAAGTGAGGTAGCCATAAGTTCTCTCTCTTTAAATCACGTGAATTACTTCCTTTCACTCTGATTCAGCTTTTAATTTTCTGTTACATTACAGCAGCTATATTTGGAATTAAAGTTGAAACCTTCCACAACAACCATTATATAATTCTCAAAACATTTTTAGCATTGTAAACAAAATTACATAGTATTTAATGCTAATAATGATGTGGATCTAAATTAGAGAGTTGCTTAGTTTTATTGCAATTTATGTTCTCGTAGGGTGTGTGGAATGTGGGCATTGTTGCAGGTGTTTAAGTGAAGTTATGCAAAGGCCAAGTTTAAGGATGTTATATCAAAATTATTGTTGTTGGTAGTAATTTATGGAAAATATTGTTTTTGTTAGTAATGTATCATAGGGTATTAGTGATTACATCTAGTTACTTTTTTCTTACTAAACTTTCAGCAGCCATGGAGGAGCTACTCTCGTTGAAGTGGAACAATCATCGTACCACATTTATCCATATTTTAGGAGTTCTCAGGGATAAGGTAAGGCTTCTCTTTTGTTTGGTATGATTGTCATTTTTACAGGATGGTTCAGAAAAATGTTACCTGGCTTATAGTATGAAAAAATAAGAAATTGCATCTAACACTATCATTACTTGATTTACTCCTTTCATTTTGTAAAATCTTGTTATAGGTTTGAGTGATGGGTGATGTTAGATTTATATGAAAAGAGGTGGGTAGTGTCATTGATGAAGTCATATCTCCACGGGTTGTCATAAGAAATTTTGAAAGTTAAGATAATTCTTTCAAAAAGATTCACGATAAAGGCTTATTATGCAATGAATCTAAAATGTTGGAGGTAATGGCTCATTAGATGATTGTCATAAAGGTCGTAATTGATGACATTGGAGTGGTAGAGCTGGAGGCAACAAAGTGAAAGTGCCCTACACATTTGTTTGTAGTTATAGAACACCAGCACTTTAACATAAACTAAAAGATGTTATTCATGGAAGAAGCAGTATCATGTGAATTGTGCACAAAGATTGAGGACTGTGGCACATTAGTGTGTATGTGTATAAACCCCCCTCCCAACCTCAGTGAAGTAGAGGAGGGACTTTTCTTTTGGTATCCATTTCCATATACTTGTGGGCATGCACACTCCATGGTCAGGTTTTTACCCTTGAGTTAAGTTTTCTGCAGTTATTTAATTTTAATGTTACCCGACTGATTTATGTGCTTGGATATTTATGCGAGCTAGTGAGGCCTCTTGATGGATGTACATGCATCATGTTTGGCAGCTCCATTTTAAGGCAGATGATCCTGAAGTAGTTGACGCATGACTTGACTTTGATCGTGTGGAAAGGGAATATATGGTTATTGACTTTTCCATCATTGAAAGATGCCCAAGATGAGGTGAGAAGGTTTTATTGTAGAGGCAGTATTACCGTTACCTGCCTAATCTTCACGGCTCTTTATATGATGTCTTTGGTTGGTAATTATTTTGCTATTATAGTTTTGCTGTTATTATTTTGTATAGTCTTTAAACATTGGTAATTAATATCTGACATAAGTTGAATAAAGAAAGAGCATGCACATTTGCAACTTGCTGGATACTTAAGCCATACCTGGTAACATTTTGTGCTGACTTATATATAAATCCAGAACATTCGAGTAAAGGTTGTGAATGAAATAAACATGAGATTTTTTCATTGTGTGAATGTAAATAGCTGGTTTTGGTGTATTATACTTGATTGACAGTGGATATTAGTGAATGAGGCTATTTATTTGTTCTGGACACTACCTACCTGCACAGGAAATGGTGAACTTAAATGGAAAAAAAAAATAATATCTTTGAAATTTCAAGGTTGAGGTTAAGTACATTTTTTTCAAAAACCTTGATTTTAAGGATTGGAAAGGAAAACTTGGTGAGATGTTAAGAGGTAACATGGGTTTTGTAAGCAAGCACTAGAAAACCATTGGGTCTAATTGAGGTTGCTTGTGGAAATATAAAAGGGTTAAAAACTTGTCAATTAGTGTGGGAAGAGTAGAAGGATACACAGGTGTTTTGGAGAGAAAAACTTCCTAAATGTTTTATGAGGAGCAGCAAGTAATGTCAGTGTTGGATTTGAAGCAAAATTTTGATCAAGCATGTTCTTTTACAAGTAAATGATACTGTTTTCCATTACTCTTGTTGACATATCTTGCCATATTATATCATTTCTTTCTTAAAAAAATGTACTTCACCTTATTTGAAGTAAAATGTTTGCCATGAGTCTGCAAACATTCCTTTGAAATCAGATGAACACTTCTCTAAGTAGTTTGATAAATCAGAATTGATAATGTAAGTATTTGATGACTTATTAATCTTTCCTTTTCTCAAGTAAAAAAGATTGAGTCGATTAGCTGGCTCTCATAGGATTTGTTTCTTGGTGCAAGAATCCCCTTGGTAGTTCTCATGTATACTTTTTTTTCCATAAAGGGTGACAAAAAGTAAACTCATTTAAGTTAGACTTTCCGTTGACTTCCATTGAGTTAGGTTAATTTCCCTGATTTGAATGTGATAGCCATGCCTATAAATTAAAGTATTTAATTTGATGTTTTATATACAAGTAGTTGCAAGTGCATCATGTCATTTACTTGCCTTATGAGGATTTGGATCAGTCATTTTGAGCTGAATCTTTTTGGACAGTATAGTGATTAGGACCCTGAAAAATGCCAGGTAAGGTATTTTTCATAAATGTTTTCTGAATATGTAAGTCATCGTGTAATCATGTTTTAGGTAAGAACCTCCATGTACAGAAAAAGTATAAAGGATTCGTAATTTACTGTTATAATCTTTGAGGAAATGAATATTTTCAATCATACAGTTGATCATTCACTTTTCATTGATTGCACCACTTTTTTTTTTTTTTTTTTTTTTTTTTTTTTTTTTTTAGTGCATGTACAAGTTAGAGAACCTACTAAAGAGAATTATGTTGATAGATTTATAGATGAATAGTATTTATCATTCTCTATAAGATGAATCTTAATGAGTAGAGTGATCTGGACAGTAAGAAAGGCTTCGTAAGTTTTCATTTTTTTTTTTTTCCTGAATGTGTATACAAGCATTTAATGTATTGGTTAAGAACCTACTGGAGATAATAATTTTGTAAAAGTATAGAAAATACAGTATACCATATTTCTTATTGAGCAGGTGATTGATATGAACCAAATGCTTAATCACTCACATTTTGGCGAATGTATCAACAGTTTTGTGGTAGATTTCTCAATATGCAAGTTATTTTCAATGCATCAATTGGTAAGGAACCAAATAAAGACAGTTGCATAGGAAAACATAAATGATTACAATTGATCCTCTTATTCACCAAATGTAAGATGAATTTTTTGAAGTGAACAATCAGAACCCTAAAGAAAGACTGTAAGACTCTGTACATTAATTACTAACTGTGGTAAGAAGTTACTAATAAGGATTGTGTTGCAGTAGTTTGAGCATATGTTGTATTAATTTTTTTAGTAGAATGATTGATCACTTGTCTGTGAGAATGCATGACTGATTCTGTATTTTGTTTTAATATGCACTATATTTTTAAGACATAGATCAGTTAAGAACTACCATAGTGAATTGTTAACATTTACAAAATAATAAAATTTTTCATAATCATTGAGTGTTAGATGAATGTTTTGAAGAAAACAGCAGATGCACTGGAGCTGCTCTAAAATTCATCTAGCATTTTGACCTCTTCCTATAAGCTAAGAGTTTTCCTTTCCACCTTGGCACATGCTCTTGTTGTTGGCATACTTGCTGGAGGCTTAGGCAAAGTGTTGACTGATTCATGTGGACATTAGTGTAAAATTACATAATTGGGAAATGGTACACCTTTTCATAGTGAACGCAGGTGGAGAACTGACTGTGGGAAGTGTAGCTTTGGTGCTTGGGGATAATAACATGGGTTGTGTCTCTTGCTTGGGTGTGCCACATGGCCATCTGGGCTTGGGTTGTATCACAGTGGCAAACGTTATGTTGTAATTACGAGATGGTATTAATTTAGGTACTTTTGTTAGGGATAACGTATGTGTGTTAAGTCACACTACACTCTGTGGAAGTAATTTTGGTACTTTAGTTAATGTAGTTAATGATAATGTTAGAGCTTTGTCACACTGTACTCTTGACTGATTTGTATGAAGAAAATGTATCTGTACAGCACCCATCTTTCAACACCACAAATGCCATTTCATCATATCCTGAGGCCCTTTGTGCCCATTATGCAACTACCATTGTGAATTGCACACATTTTCTGCATCCATCCCCTAAACACTGCGAACATTGTTCCAGCATAGCCTGAGGTCCTTCGTACCCATGATGAAACTTTCACAGCAAAGACACCAAACTTTTGCCTTTCAATGGCTTTTAATTCTCCCCATACAAATGCACACACTTCACAACACTATGACCTGTGATTCATCCTGTTGGACCTGAGTGCTGTGGAAGCTTCATGAAGATGGAAGCATGGTGTTTAAATTTATTAAATATGGTGTTGTTTTCCCGTCCCAATAGATAATAGAGATTCAAGGAATAGATTGTTGATAAGAAAATGCAGAGGAAGGTAAATGTTTTGGAAATCTTTGAGGACTATGAGTTGCATGGAGTTTTGAGTGAATGTGAAATGATTGGTTTAGAGGTTTTGAGACATTTATTTAGTAAGAAGAGTATTCATGAGAATGCTTATGAGGTTGTGCTTAAGTGGTTTGGACAAATGTAGATGAGGAATGAGGAGAGGCTAGTAGAGTATACTTGTTGGAAGTAAAGGTATTAAAGAGAAAGGGAAACCAAGTAGGTTAAAGATTAAAGTTGAGAGTAAATGTGAATAAAATGCAAGGTTCTTTATCTATCTCTTATGCCTGTGGAGGTTAAAGTCTTAGTTTGAATGGAGAGGACTTTCAGGAAGTTAGATGGTAAACAGAGTGGGCATGGTAGTGACTGGAACCATGTAAGGGTTGGTGAATTGATGAGTTTGTGGAAGGAGAGGTCATTATTGGTTTGGGCAAAGATGGGCATGTTTGGGGGTATAGTAGTCCTGGTAGTGTTGTATGGATGAGAGGTGCAGGCTGCGGATAAAAAGCCTTTGTAAGAGGATGAATGTGTTGAAAAAGAAATGCTGGAGGACAAGATGTGGTGTTAGAGGGTTGGTCAAGTAAGGAATGATGTAGTAAGAGAGTGTGATGTAGTTTTAACATTATTTTGGTTGAGAAAGCTGAATAGGGTATGCATAAATTACTTGAACTTATGGAGAGCATGAGTTACATAAGGGTAATGAAAATATGTGTTTAAAGGAGATGAGGTAGACTGAATTGGAGATGGAAGGATGGAATGCATAAGATTTTGAGTTCTCTGAGTCTGAACATGCAGGAGGGTGAAAAATATGCATGAGATAACTTGAGTAGTGCTGTGTCAAGGGGCAGCATACTGCCATTGGGCTACACTGTGACTACGAAGCAGCTGGGAGAACAATGGAAAGGCTGTGGGGCCAGGTTTTGATAGGGGGCTGTGGTTTCAGTATATTACGCTATGTACCTATAGAATGGATTTGCGCAAATGAGGCCTTTCCAACAACAGTTCCTGGTGCTACCTTGCCATTGAATTCAAGGAGATGATGAACAAGTGTTAGAGAAAATTCTTTTCCCGAAAACAGCTCCGATCATATGAATATCATCAACGATGGCCAAAAAAAATTCATCACATTGAAGTTGTTACTGTTCAGAAGTAATTGTGTCCCCTTTCCATTTTTTTTTTCAAGTTTGTATACCTCTTTGATGCTGTGTACAATTGAATGCCTTTAGTTTAAATCACTCGTCCTGTTTACTTGTGTGCTGTATTAGACATAAACCTCTTTCCAAAGAGTAAGTTTCTACACCATTGATTTTTTTAAATGTTTTTGGTTCCATTTCATGTTTGTTTATTATGATGTCATTTTTACCTTTTTTTTATAGCCTATAGAATGTTTTCCAGGATTTATTTTTGTTTCATTTATTTGCTTGTTTCACTTACAGAGGTACCTCTTAGGAAAATTTAATTCTGCTTAAGAAGTGTCAGAAAAATTTAGAATATAATTAGATCAGATATTTTTGTTTTGATGTCAGCATTAAAATACAATAGATATTGTTGTTTTGATATGTTAGTAATAGTAGTTGCAAAATGCCATTTTTTAAGGTAATTACTACAAGTTTTTCAGCCAAATTGACTGCTGATTAGGATGATTATTTCTGATTGCCGACAGTAGCTTTTTATAGAGATGTAAAATTTCATCCCCCCCCCCAACAGTGGTTCCTGATGTTTGTGCTAAATTGGAAAAATGAAAAGGGTGGGGGATGGTTGAGGAAGCTCGAACCCAAATTTTTTTATGGCTGCTCTGGGGAAAAGACATATCACATTCAATAACATATATATATATGTCTTTAGGAACATTAGGTAGAAGCCTCAGCAAACACTGCTCTAGACTTGCCTTCTGCCAGTGGCCTGTTAAGGGTGAGGTAGTAAAGGTTAAGAAGCAGGGCTGGAGTTCTTTAGTTATGGAGACTGTTGCCATGGCCACCCTTTGAGGGAGCTACAATTGTAATGGGCGTCAGAGATATAGATAGATAGAATTAAACCCATGGGAAAGCAGGAAGTTTTATTTCGACATCAAAGTATTTCTTACATACAAGGGGCTAAGCCTTATTGATGCCCCAAGTAGAGTTAGCCATAGTCTAGCTAGTTGTCCAATGTGTACAAACATATGTGAAATTATTTAATGCTGATTTTGCTCCTCCATATTTTTGTTTTATTTGTAAATTTTTACCCTTTGATACTGTATGCATCACAAAGGAAATCTTATACCAGCATCACCAGCCAGTGAGATTTTTGAGATGTGTAATCCTTCATTTTTTCTACACAGTAGGTTCTTAATAATGCATGAACAAATGATTGTGTATATAGATATTCACAAACTTGATAGAAAATGGGTGGTACAGTAGATGGAAGAGTTACTGAGATGGAAACTAGTGCCCATGTCAAAACTTAAATTGAGTTCAATAGATGATATAAATTTTATACATTATATATTTTTTGCTTATTCATAGTTCTCAGAAGTAGATTCTCTTAATTAGGTTCTTATTTAGCTCATGAACATATAATGACAAAAATTACTGAGAAAATAGTTTGTAGAGATGTAAGTACAGGATATGTTATAGCCTTCTAACATGAGGAACTACCGGCTGATTTGTTATGCATTCACGTAAGTATTTAAGTAAGTATGTTTTAGTTTTTTTTTTCTGATTGTTTCATTTTTATTTCATAAGGTGACTTTACCAAGGATTTTGTAATGAATTAGTTTTCAAAAGGTTGTATTCTGGGTGGTTCAATAGAGATCTTTGAATGCATCATTCTAATACACATGCATATTTAAGGTGGCAGTCAATAAATTTGGTTCATAATTTTGGCTTTCACATAGGAGTTACTCTGGTTGTCTATACATGATACCCTTTAGTAAAGCATATAGTGTGTAAGAAAAGAAAGACCATAAACAGAATCACAAATTTATATTTATTGTTAACATTTAAATGGTAATGGAACTTAACAGACTATCTCTGATGGTAATGTTGGTACATGATTTTTTCTTTCATGCTTGATTGTCATTTCCTGCATAACGAGGTAGCATTTACAGACAGACAAAGAAAGGCCACATTTGCTTACATCCATTCTCTATGTCATGTGTAATCCACTGGAACCACAGTTCATTACCCAAAACCAGCCTTACTGATCTTTGCATGGTTTACCATGGCTGCTTCACATATTCTGGTTCAGTCCTTTAACAGCACTGTATATCTCATGATTCCAGTTCACTTTATCCTATGGTAGTTGTTGGTAGTCAGACTTCGATCAGGGAGGTATATAACCGGTGCTACCCGCAGAGGTATTGGAAGGGTTAGAGACAGCTGTTGAGTGAGCCAGCACCTCAGTATTTGTAAAGTTGTACTCCTTTGACTAAGGTAGCTTTCTTTTCTTTCTCTTTTACCTACATATGGACTGTTGGCATTCTGTCCTGGGACATACAGTTTCTCTTTGGTAGATTTAACACTTGATGACACTTAACTCACTCAACTCGTTCGTTGTAACTAGATTTTCCTGGGTTGAGTGCTGTGTGCTAACCCAGCCTTTTGGATAAATGATAGCAATAGATAAAAGTAATAGGTAGGAACATTTAGCAGAAACACTTTATAGAAGTGGTTGGTAGGGGCATTGGCAGGAAGCATTGGGTTGACATAGTAAGTTGGAACATTAGTTAGACCAAATAGGTAGAAGTAGGAACATGAGATAGGAGCCCCTGAAAACAATGCACTGGAGTTGCCCTCTGCTGATGGTTTAAGGTGAGGCACTAAAGGCTAAGAAGTGTCACTGGAGTTCATTAGTTATGGAGACTTTTTCCATGGCCACCCCCTTGAGGGAGTTCCCAAAAGGAATGGGCATCAGAGATATAATTAGAAGGATACCTTTTACCCTCCTGCATGTTCAGGCCCTAATCACTTAGATTTTTTTTTTTTTTTTTTTTTTTTTTTTTTTTACATTCTCTTTGTTAACTGTTCTTACTTATTCTCTCTCTATATGTCCAAACCATTTTAGTACAATCTCTTCAGCTCTTTCAACTATATTCTGTTTATTACTACACGTCTCTCTTACCCATTTATTACTGAATCAGCTGCCTCTTTCTACAAATTGTTCATTTCCAACTCATCCACCTCCTCTACACATCCTCTTCTATGTCCTGCATCAGTATATCTCTCTTCATGCATTCCTCTGTGCCCCTTGAACCCCCACCCCCCTTCTGACACTTTTCACTTCCATGGTTCTATTTGCTGCCATGTCCACTGTTAGGTATCTAAAACACTTCACTTCCTTTAATTTTTGTCCAAGCTCACACCCCCAAGTAACCTATCCCTTAAACTCTGATCAACCTGATAACCTTGCATTTAATCTCAGCTTTATCTTTTCACACACCGTTCCAAACTCGTCACCAATTTATGCAGTTTTTCAATCGAATGTGCCACCAGTGCTGTTTAAAATTTATCATTTGGTTTATATGATATAGTGTAATTATTAATGAACTGCATTTCAAATTAAAGTAAGACCAAAATGTCACCGATTTATGATTATTTTAAGCATGTGCCTTTGTAGTTATACACCTCAACAAAAATAATGGTTTTAAGATTTTTATTTGGTTAAATTTTATAGAGGACCCAATGAAGAAGAGAAACACTTTAGAAACAAATATCGGAAACTGTTACAGATCATTAACCTTGTTTTTATGATAGAGAGTTGCTGTTTGTAGTGTCATTTTGGTCACAAATGTGAATTTGTTTTATCACACGACATGCAGTAATTAACAGAATATGCTATATGTCACGTAGTGATCATGAGGAAATAAACTATACATCACATAGGAATTAATAGGGAATAAACTGTCATATAGTGATTACCAGGGTATAAACTATACATTGCATGGTAATTAGCTGAAAATAAACTCCACATCAGCTATGCCAGGGAATAAACTGTATTACCAAATATTGCTGGTGTGGCTTGGAACATTTTGAATGATGTAAAAGATTTGATTTGCATTTCATTGTTAGTTGTATGTGTATATGAATGTATGGCTTTGACTTCTTGGTCTCACTTTTTGATATATTATTTATTTGTTTTTCAGCAAGCATATACTGATGTGACGTTGGCATGTGACGGTAAATTCTACAGTGTGCACAAGTTGGTGTTGTCAACATGTAGTGATTACTTTTGTGCCATGTTTGATAAGACTGCATGCAAGAGCCCTGTTATAGTGTTAAAAGACATTAAGTGTGAGGACCTAGAGGCCTTGCTAGATTATATGTACCTTGGTGAAGTGAATGTGCGACAAAGTGACTTAGCTTCCTTAATAAAAGCTGCAGAAAATTTAAGAATCAAGGGTCTTGCAGTGCCAGACGATGAACCTCCCAATAAAGGCATTGTGTCAGCGCCTCCACGAACAGAACCAGTGAGGAGAGATGGGGGAAGTGGTAGTCCCCCAGCCAAAAGAAAACGAAGAGATGAAGGTGAAGATGGTAGGGAAGATGTTAGACCACAGCCGCCTATGTCAGGTGGCTTACATACGCCTCCACCACCTCCTTCTAGACCAAAGAGCCCTGTTAGCCAGCGTCTAAGTCCTTCCCCTCATAGAACATCTCAGGAGTCACCTGCAACAGAAGATCGCACTAGCCGTCCCCTTTCTTCACCTGCAGACCCCCCTCCAACATCTCGGGCATCATCTCAGCCTCCTGCTCAGTCTGCAACTTCTCAACCACCAGTCAGTCAATACACTCCAGAAGAGACTCCATCTTTTGTAAAGGTGGAGATGGAGGAAGACCGCCCTGATGAAGTGCATGGAGATTCGTATGATTTAAGTACAGACGGATATAAAGAGGAGGGAGATGATTCTGGAAGTGGTATGAATAGTGATTTACCTGAGTTCCTACAAGCAGCTGCCTCTGGTGCTTTAGCCAGTGGTACAGCCACTTATCCTCACCACTCATTTGCTGGACCCTCTGGCTATCAGCCGGTAAGACATTTCGTCACTTTAGAAAACAAAGAATTCTTAGATCACTTTAGAAAACAAAGAATTCTTAGACTTACTTTGCTTGATATGAAAAATTGTGTGTAAGTAGTTTCGTGAGGTTTTCAATATTTACTAACCTCAGTTTCATGGTAGGGTGACCTGGCTGGCTGGCAGGGTGATGGATCATCTTTAGGGTTTCCAGCGCATCTCAACTTTAGCACCTCAGACAGTTCTAGTCAACAGAATGCACCCGGGGTAAGTGTTACCCAAGTTTGAGTTCATTCCCATGACTACTCACAGGCCAGTGGTATTTCATGATTAATCTAAATAACAAAAGAGGAGAGATAATGTTTTTTTTTTTTTTTTTTTTTTTTTTTTTTTTTTTTTTTTTTTTTTACATATAATTCAAGAAATGGATAAAGTTCATGAAAATCAAAGGTTGTCATTAACATGAAAGATATATTACTATGATTGATTATATTTTAATTCGGCTTTTTTTTTTACACATTTTTATAACTAGCAAGATTCTGTCACCCAGTCGTTGATTTGACTGAAGTATTCATAATGTTTTGGAATATTACTGATTTTTTCTGGATGTACTCCTACCTATGAGTAAAGAATTATATAAATTAAATTTAGAAACTTCAGATATATTTTTGGGAGAAAACAAAATAGCAGATCATTTACAGTATCTGAGTTCTCAGTAAGGTTTAAAGATTTAGCCAAATAACTGGTGCATATCTCTTTAATAGGTCTTTTGATTAAACCAAAGCCCATTTAAATTATATGAAGCCTTGCTCATACCCCTTTTATTTGTACATAGTGCATGGCTGAGACATTGCTAATTTCTTCCTTTTGGAGCTTTAGGCAAAGATGTATGACAGCGGTGCCATTAGGTTGTTGGTTTTAGGATTTTTTTTTTTAATTGAAATTTTGTAACTTGAAAGTACTCTTTGTGTATGGACCAGGTAATGGCAGTTTAGAATAATGATTTTCATTATTTATACTTTTTCTATCCTTTGTGCACTTTTTTGTGTAGCATTGTTGCACCCGAGACTGATGACTTCATTTCCCATTTTCTCTCTCTAGCTGCCATGTATAATGTACTGAAACCTGAGTTCCATATCAACAGACAAGTCCCACTGACCCATGGTTCCTCCAAGTGCCTCATATGCCTTGGTTCAACCCACTGACAGTACTCAACCCCCTTGTATACTATATGTTTTCTTTTGTCTCCACCACTTCTGACAAGCATACACTCTTATTCATCCACTGCTCACTTTGTTAAACTTTTAATTGATATAACTCTACTGGTGCCCTTTGAAATGCACAAAACAGCATCTACTTCCTTCCATTAATGCTGATGCACTTAGCCCCTTATCATGTCCAGAGAAATATACAAGCTTGGTGATGCTTTTACATGGACACCTATGCATTGAGTGTTACGCCTCAGTTTCAAGGCTGTGCACAGGATATAGGTGCTGGCTAAGGTTGCAATATATGAATATTCACCCCCACTATCAGTCTTCCTTTTGCTATGCCAATGAGAGCATATTTTCATAAGTTTTCTTGGAAGGAAATTGAGCAGCACTTAGTTAAACTGAAAGGACCAAGTAGATGATAATCGTGAATTAGTTAACACTGATGATTTGTCTTCATATCGTGTGGAGAGTTATTTCACGGGCACTGACTTTTTCAGCATCACTAGTGTACCATCATGAGGCTGGTGCATGCCTGACCTTGATAACAGTCTGACTGGTGTGACTGGTAGAATTACCAGCCGCACTTTCTTAATTTAGCTGTTATGAAAAATTACCAATGTAAATGACTGTAATTACAGCAAGAAGAGATATACAAGATCATACATAAGAACTAATAGTAATTGATATTTTGTAGGTAGAATGAATGATGTAAAATGCACTTTGGCAACTCGCATGACATTTCGGCCTTACTCTTGCCCTTATTAACACATTTTGCTTAAGCATATTCAGAACTTTTACACGTTATTACAGTGTAAATTGTGGATGAAAAATATATCTGGAGTGATTCTTTTCATTTTTTTTAATTAAAAATCTCTGAAATTAAGTTAAATGCATTGTCAGACATACAAAATGAATTCTGAGGGTTGGAAAGGTTAACTTAGAGGGACATTAAGGGATTAAGTTGAAAAGAGCCTGTTTGTGGAATCTAAAGCTCCACCTTGTGTTGGATTGCATTGGTATGTCCACATATGAATTGAGTTTATTTCAATAATTTGTTTCCTAACATTCCAATATAGTGTAACCTTGTGCAACAATAAGTCCTGAAAGTAAGGGTCTTGGTCATTATTAGGGTCAAATAATGAAAGTTTTTATTTTGCTTTATCATCACCTGATACGTTCAGCAGAAGTACTCTCCAGTTACATATATTTTGCAGACAAAATATCAGTAACCGCTAGTGTATTGGCACCCCTGTGAACATCTATACAGTTAGGTATAACTAAAATTGGTGGGGTGATAGAAATGAAATTGTAAATATCTGCTTATTTTCCATTAGGTATAACTAAAATTGATGGGGTGATAGGAATGAAAGTGTAAATATCTGCTTATTTTCCATTTCCTGGATCCCCTTCTGTGGAGATCCTTTAATGATCAGTAAGCTGGCATATCCACTCAATGGAACCATAGGTCAAGGACCTTGATGATGCATGTATGTTTGTGTAGGTTGAGTGTTTGTGTATGTAGGGTGAGTTGTCGTCAGTTGGTTCAAGTTGAACCTCGGCCAAGTGGAGTCCTTTGATATATTGAATTGTCATTTGTAATGCTGGAAATATGGGTTGGGTGTCCAGAACATAAATGGGAAAGCGTAACTTGTAAATGCTTTAGGTTTGTCGTTTTAGTAAGGTGGGGTTGAGAGATTGGTTGTTTGTTGCTTATCAAAATCATTAGTTTGTTTTTGGTGTCATTGTCATGTTTGTTAAGGGGAGGGTGAATATTATATAGAAATAGTTAAAGAGTGCAGGGGTATGTCTTTTACGTCTGTTTAAGGGGAGGTTGATGGTGATTTATGGAGAGATATATGTGGGAAGGGTCTAGTGTATTTTTGAAGAACTGAATGCCAGGCTTATTTAGGTAGGATTTCATTGGAAGTATTTTTGTTTGTGGCTGTTAACCAATTGGTAATTGTTCTAAGTGCTTTAGCTTTTATTGCTTCCAACTATTTTGTAATTGCTTTAGACAGAGCTGATGACCTGGCAAGTGAAGCATAGTTTAAGAGTAAGCAGCTAAATTGTTTTTCTTGTCCATTTTCATAGTAAGTATATTGAAAGCATTTGGAGTAACTGCTTGGTTTTTTATGTGGTGTAGGAAGTGAATGTTATGTTTGTTCCCTTTTGTGGTGGGAGTTCTGATGAGTAGGAGTGGCTGACTGTTCAGGGTGATGGGAAGAGTATAGGTTGAATTCATGCCTATCTATCTATATTTCTGACACCCATTCTCATTGGGAACTTTCTCCCACCTATGGGATGGCCATGGCGAGAGTCTCTCCAGAGATAGTATTGTGATTTTATATTTGGTGTTGTAATTGCTTGATATAGTGTTGCATAATTGTTATTTCTTGGTTAGTGTCAGGGTGCTGTTATGAAATTTTGAATTCATCTTCACATGAGATTTGACTTGACTTCAGGAGGTAGTGAGGTCTTATAGGAAGATATTAAAGATTGTCAGAGACAACGTTGGTCTTTTCAGGAACGTTGTAGAACTTGATAATTGGTGAAGTCTTTTTATTGATTTTGACCTGAGGGCATTGTATGAAATTGGCAAACCATTTTTTATTATGTCATATGGGCTGTCATTACCACTGCAAACACCAAGAAATGTTGGCATCACATATATATATGACCTTCACTCCTCCGTCAAAAACATTAGCACAAAAGCTAAGTACAAAGTAAATGACCTCAGAACACTAATGTACCACTCATCCACTCATGGACAAAAGTATATTTCCTAGCATTCTCTACAAACTACATCTCCATAACCCAGAACTATGCCTCCCATGTCAGATCACGCACCCTTTCAAAAGTAAACAAAATGCTGCATCCCACACAAAATAGAGCTTTCAAGAGAATTCTGAGCTGCCAAGCAACAGCAAAAGCTTAATACTTACACGTTGGAAGATCCTCCATATGTATTCTCAACTCAACATGCTTGGCAATAAGTTATTTGGAACAGGACAAGACTCTTTCCACCTAGACCACTCCATAAGTAACCACTAACCCCACAGTAGACATAAGAAGCCTACCCATGTCATACTTCAGCACTCTAATCACAGAACCTCCCAACCCAAGGAGACATAACATTGTTAAACACATTAACAATGAAATGATCTGTTTACACTTGAGACATCATCACTCCTACAACACTACAGACACAAATTAACGTACCCCAAGATATTTCGTACTTACAATGTATGTATGACACTGAAGACATTGATCACTTATTATTGAGACACACACACACACACACACACACACACACACACACACACACAACACACACACACACACTTACTTTATGAATCAGTTAGATTGAAAGATGAGTGGGAAGTTTTGTAACACAAAATTCACATTCATTGGTTTAGTCACACTTTCATAGAACAAAGAACCCTCATATTGTCCTGCAAATTTCATAAATAGTGAGGTATGTAGTGTTCTTTCCTTTTGAGTTTTTGGCTTCAGTTGTATCTCGTGGAGACCAGATACACATCCTTGGTTTGCAAGCTCAATTTTCATGTTATATATATATATATATATATATATATATATATATATATATATATATATATATATATATATATTTTTTTTTT
>JAYMFT010228793.1:0-11227 GCA_038088735.1 Panulirus argus
TATATATATATATATATATATATATATATATATATATATATATATATATATATATATTATACATATTCGCCTTTTCCTGCGTTAGCGAGGTAGTGTTAAGAACAGAGGACTGAGCCGTAGAGGGAAAATCCTCACTTGACCCCCTTCCCTGTTCCTTCTTTTCCAAAAGTGAAAACAGGAGGGGAGGATTTCCAGCCACCCGCTCCCTACTCTTTTAGTCGCCTCTTACGACGCGCAGGGAATACGTGGGAAGTATTCTTTCTTCCCAATCCCCTGGGATGATATATATATATATATATATATATATATATATATATACTAGCCTAAGCCAAGTACCCAATCTATCACCCAACTTCTAAGTGAGGATGAACAGCTGGGTTGGCTGTGGACCGACTGCCGCACCCATGACTCGAACCTAAGAGTTTGACATAGGACGTCCAGTCAATGCGTAACGGTCAGAACTACATTTTTTTCTCTGGTAGAAGATGAAGGAAATCACCAAGAACAGATATATGAGTAATCACAGGTGCAGGATCATATTCATACTTTAGGGCCCCTTCAGTGAAAATAAACACTTAACAACTCATAGAGAAGAGATTTGACCTGTTATTAAGGAGTGAGGTGCTGAGGAGTGTGACCACAGACCCTGCTGTATATTCTGTTGCAAACTTGTACTGCTATTCAGGCTGAACACCTTCTCACCCTCACATAATACCCTCAAACATATAATATCCAACATTCACCCACTCTCTTACATTTTTGTCTAGTTTCCGCCTCGCATCCATAGAGCACCGACGGGGCTACTATATCATCAAACATACCCGTGTCTTGGGCACTCAGGGACCGAATATGTTGATATAACTTATGATATTCAGAGCCAAAGGGAATATTTTCATTTATGTACATCAAACACTTGTCTAACCTACACTTTGAAGGATTTATCAGTTATCAAGCGCAACCTTGACATAAGGCACAATCATGAATCTCCCGATGTTCCGCATTTTTAGTTTGCTTATAGGCATACATTACTGAATAATAGACGTGTTACCGTTTAAACACAACACTGATTATGTACATGGCATTCGAATTAGCCTAGTTCAAAGCAAATCAAAGATGCTTCAAGCTTTCAAAACACACCTGGACAAACAGGGGTTACTCTGTCTCTACACGGCACCCCGGGAGAAGCAGGGATGTCCCTGACCTCCACCACACACCGAGGCAGGTGGGGTAAAGCTCCACGTTTCTACACATCGAGGCAGTCTATGCATCTACCACAAAACGAGGCAAGCGGAGGAGTTCCATACCTCTACCACAAACCAGTGTATTCAATGCCTCTGCAACAAAACGAAGCAAGTGGGAGAAGTCGTTACCGCAGACCGAGCAAGGCGGGAGATGACCTTTGCCTACCACAAACTGAAGCGGGTGGGAGATGCCTCATGCCCCCCCCCCCTTACCACAGCCCGTCTTAGGCCGAGGATGATCCATAACCACCGCAGATGGAGACACGCAGAAAATGTTCCATTCCTCTGCATCAGACTGAACCAGGCGAGCAAAGCTCCACCCCTTGAATACAAAGTCGAGAGAGGGATGTTCCATGCTCTCACCACAGAACGGAACAGGTGAATTATGTTCCGTGGCTTCAAAAGATACGTAAGCAGGCTTAGGAATTTCTATGTCTCCCTCGCACTTCTCGACAGGAGAGCCGCGTTCCATGCTTCCAAGACACTGTTATGTGAATGCGGGATGTCCCACGTCTCCACTACAAGCCGCTGTAAGCGAAAAACTCTCCACTCTCTCACCACGACCCTGCTGCCTTCAGAGATAAGCAGAGGGAGGTTTGCAAGCCCCATCCCCACAACGAGGCAAGTGAAGGATGCTGCACGCCTCCACCACCCGCCAAGGCAGTCGAGGGACGCTCCACGCTTCATCCTCCAGCTGATGCAAGAGGAAGATGCACCACAGCTTTACCACACACCGACGCTAGTGGCTGATGCTTCGTGTTTCAACACATACTAAAGCTAGTAGCTGAATCTTTCGTGCTGTGCCACACACTAAAGCTAATAGGTGAATCCCTCGTGCTGTACCACACACTAAAGCTAGAAGGTGAATCCTTCATGCTGTATCACACACTAAAGCTAATAGGTGAATCCCTCGTGCTGTACCACACGCAGAGGCTAGTGCCTGATGCTTCGTTTGCTCATTATATATCGAGGGAAACAGTAGCGCCTGAACTACACACACACAAACCCCTTAGTACCCTGCATCGAATTCACAACAATATACACTTCTATGCACAATATTCACGTGTCAGACACAACATACTCAGCAACTGTATCCCTCCAACACTTGCGCTTAGCGTCAGCAAAGTTTCCCCATCACACAAAAGACTGTTCATGACATGATTGTAATCAGAGCCCCTGAAAGGTTGGCTTTCACGAGTTAAATTGAGTTCCACATATAATAAAATCTGCGCTCTGATGGCTTTCATGTTTAGCTGGTAAAGCCTGTTATCTAGAAACATAATCTTCCTTTGATGTAGTATTTCAGATATTTTGGGAGTTTAATGGAACCCACATTGGGAGTCTGAACATGTATTACAGCAGTGTTGTCCAAACTTTTTTACCTATTGTACACCTTGTTACCTTCTTCCATTAAGTACCCCCACGAATGATTAAACTCAGTAACTGAAAGGACAAAGCAAATTATATTAAAAGTTCGCCTAATCTGAGTGCAGGACAATGATAGATTGTTCAGTATATTTAAGGAAAAAGACTAACGAAATAAAATAAAAATTCTTGAAAATTACAACTCAATGTGAAATGTAAGGTTGAGGTTTACTGATGATTTTTTTCCATTCTGGGCGGTAGAGAGGCTACTGCAGTCATCAGGCTTTGTTCCCGGTGTACATTCAGATTGTTTCTCTGTTTTGACTTGAAAATGCTCACTGCAGAGAAAGATGCTTCACAAAGGTAGGTAGACCCAAAGGGCAGAAGGTTTTCCAAAGCCTTTCTTTCCAAGGTCAGGGTGCTCCTTCTTTAAACAGCTCGAAAACCGTATGAGGACTGAGCTTTCAAATATCAGTTTGAGGCCACGGTCTGAACGCACCTCTAACAGTGCTTCCTGAACGCAAATAGGAAGCTTCTTCATATAATTTTCAGATAGGAGGAATGGACTTCAAACCCAGTCTAGCTGTACAGAGGTCTCATATATATCAGGAAAGTAAGACTTAAAAGCACAGTTCATGTTGGTCAAATGTTCCACAATAACTGGTTTCAGAGTCTCTCTCTCATCATTATTACTGGAAAAATAAGCTTCTGACAGAGGAAAACATTTAAAATCTCCCCCTGAGCATATCTGCTTCCACAACTCTATCATTTTTGAAAGCCACCGACTTTATCATATAAGTTGAGAATGTTTGTATCATTGCCCTTCAGAGAAATTTACTTAATATTTCTGCAAGATATGCCAGTTGTGCAAGTCAGGTAGTGTTTCAAAATATTTGGCAAATGGAGATCTCATCTCACAACTCGAACAACCTGGCGAGTACCTTCCCTCTCGACAGCCAGCACACTTATGTGTGGAGTAATAGCTCTGTGTGCTCAAACCCTATGCTTTTGCACACACTGTGAAACAGGCGAACATTAAGTGGCCTTGACCTTATAAAGTTGATTACTTTGACGCCATTATTCAATATCCCAAGCAACTCTGAACTCAATTTTTTGCATGCTAATGATTCTCTGTGAATGATGCAATGATTCCACTTCACATCAGGATTTTCCTTTTAATTCATGCAATGAGTCCCTTCTCTTTCCCGGTCATGGATACAGCAGCGTCTGTACATACGCTAAAGCAAGATTTCCAACTAAGCCCACGTTCAGAGAACTGATTAATGACACTGAAAATGGTTTCCCCAGTTGTGTGTTCTAAATTTAGTTATATCATCTCCATCAACGTATCTCACAAGTGAGACAAGTTGAGCCTGTCCACTGACGTTAGTCGATTCGTCAAGTTGAAGTGAAAGTGACTGACTTGTTTCCAGCTTATTCGCAACTTGATCAATGATATCTATACTCACTTCATTTACCATTCGAGAAATAGTTTGTTGTGACAAAGAAATAGCCTTTACTTGGTCACCTGCCTCATTATCTAGCATTTTTTCAACCATCACAACTGCAGCAGGTAATATCAGTTCCTCAGCTATATTGAGTGGCTTTTTAGCTTTAGCAATTACTAAAGATACAGCTAAGGATGCTTCCAGAGCTTTGCTTGATGTTGTGGAGGCTTTCTTAACCACATACCATCAAAGTTTGGAGATTCAAGGTTCTTGAGGCGTGCAACAGTTGTGTTTATGTTGATATAAGCACAAACACCACCTTTGAAACGGAAACGCAATTGGAGATTATAGTTAGATATGAAAAAGGGACTTGTGAGAACATCATTAGACAACTGTGTCTCAGAGAGAAGTAAGATATTATGAGGGGTAGAAGATAGATGGCGGTTAACTGAGGAGAGGTTACTAGAGAGACCACGAATGTTGATATAAAGAATAGAAAAAGAGGAAAGTCTCACAGAGAGGGTAAAGTCGTGGGAGGGGCCGGTATTACTACTGCTAGAGCCCTCCTTCTCATTGGCAGTAGAGTCAGGCTGAAACCTGGAGCTTCTTGGCAACCCATGATGCCGGGAACTAGAGGCCACAGATTTGACGGACACTGCCATGATGATGCTTATAAATGTTTTAGAGGATAGGGATTGATAAGAGTACTTATGTGATAAGTAATAATTATAAGCAAGGTATGATTAGGTGTGTGTTGCATGTAAGAGGAAGATGGCATGATTAGCCCGGTAGACCCGTTTTGCTGAAACAGGAAGTAAGACCAGCAATCTTGACATGGAGAGTGTAGGATGGGTCCGGGCACCACTTTAACTCTCCTCAGTCAGGACGGTTGTACCACCTTGGGCGGCTGTTGTCAGTAACCTACTACCTGATGAGTTGCCCCAAGGGAAGGGGATGGGTTAATTGGGTTAGTGGAAGGGGCCAACACCCTGTCATCTGAGCCATCCCTCTCACTGGTGGCAGAGTCACACAATAAAGTATAGTCATAGGAGTAGGCCTTAAACTTGCAGGGGTCATGGGAGGGGCCATTACTCTACTACTCGAGCCCTCCCTCTCGCTGGCAGCAGAGTCAAACATGTATATACTAGCAGGTTTTCTCTAAGGCCAATATAAACAGACGACGGTATTACACCTGTAACAGCTACGAACTTGCACATCAGAGGCAGAGGAGGCGCAGGGAAGTGGACCTTCCACTGGATTGGACGAAGCATTTAGAAATTTATTCTCAATTACGAACCGTCACATTTTAGATCATTGAGTCCCGGTTCTTTAATATCCGCAGTCCCTCAACTGTGTATCTTCTGACAAATGGCTACTTGAGTGCAATAAACCTTTACTTATTCATATTTCTATTATTTTTTAACAGTTAGGCCAACGCCCATGGATTACCAAGCATTTTGGTGAATATTTGTCAAGGGGAACTGTCTTCAACATCGATTACAACTATGATCAAAACAAGGCACTGAAGAACCAAGCCAACAACTAACAAAAATAAAGACGTAACTTTTAAGACATTAATTGTTATAAGAAAAAAGAAGGGTCTGAAAGCAAGCTCACAAGTAATACAAGTCACATGAGGCATACAGAAGGTGACCCATACACCTGTGTCTATAAGCTTACATATAAATTTGAAAAAGAGATGTTCACACTCACTCCTAAAACGAAATTAAGCAAGAGTGATTCAAGCAAGGAGTTCAGCACTGTTCCCGTACGCTTCCTGTCCCGTTTCCTCTCTCTCCCACTTTTCTTTTTATGTTGAAGGCTTCAGTCACAGACAGAAGTCCACATGAGTCACAGACAGAATCCACATGAAAGCCAGGTCCTAACTGAAATGTAAAGAGAATTAAGAAACGGGGAAAAAGAAGATAGGGAAAGGATTTACGAATTTTTGAGAAAGTGAAAGACCTGTCTTTTGAAATGAGACCCTGATGCCACACCCTGTCAAAAGGTTTAGATATGTCCAGGGCAACTACATATGACTCGCCAAAATCTTTCAGGGCTGAAGACCAGACATTAGTAAGATAGGAAAGAATATCACCAGTTGATCTCGCCTTACGAAAGCCGTACTGGTGATCAGAGAGAAGACTGTGATTTTCGAGGTGTTTAAGGATATGGCAGTTTAGGAGGGATTCAAAGACTTTAGAAATAGTAGATGTCAAAGCAACGGGACGATAGTTAGAGGGGTCAGAACGGCCACCCTTCTTAGGGATTGGATTTATCAAAGGATATTTCCATGGAGAAGGAAAACTTTTTTGTTTTTCAACAGCATCTGAAAAGACGAGGAAGCACAGGTGCAAGTTCAGAAGCACACTCTTTCAGTACATGGGGATGGATGCCTTCAGAACCATAAGCCTTGCTTATGTCCAGAGAAAGAAGAGCTTTTCGGACAGTCTGAAAAGAGATTACAGGAAAAGTCATAGGATTAGTAAAAGGAGCATCAGGGGGTGAGGGAATGTTAGAGTCATCCAAGGTGGAGTTAGAAGAGACACAGGAACCAAAGGGAGTTGCTTTGTCAATGGGAGAACAGCTATAGTACCGTTAGGACAGAAAAATGAGGGAAAGGTAGAGCGACAGATGTTGTTAGAGATGCCCTTTACTAAAGACCAGAAAGACTTATCCGTGGATGACGAGGGCAGGTTATCGCACTTCCTTTGAATAAAGGAATGCTTCGCCTTACGAATAACTCGCCTGCATGAACGGTTGAACCATGGATTGGATGAAGAAGTAGCCTTGGAGGAAAAAGAGATAAATGCATCCATTCCCGCAAGAATAACCTCTGTTTTGCGTTTGGCAGAGACAGAAGCATCACCACATAGGAGACAGTATTTTACCCAGGGAATGTCAGAAAAGAAGTTACGTAAGTTATTCCAGTCAGCTTTGTTCAGGTGCCAGTATTTACGCTTAGAAAGGGCTGCTGGAGGGGTAGGTGCCGTTAGAATAGATACATTTATGAGAGTATGATCAGATGAACCAAGTGGGGGCGAGATTGTGTATTTACAGGGAGATGGACTAGAAGTGAAAAACAAATCCAGAATATTAGGAGAATGGTCATAGCAGTCAGGTGTATGGGTAGGGTGGGAGATAATTTGTTCTAAATCATTGATAATCTACACTCAAAAAGAAATGAAGGATGATACACAAGAATGATTATCAGATAGTTCTGCCTTTGGTATGACACAATTCGCAGTAAAAGTGGGAAAAAGGGGGTCAAAAGTACCTCTTACCGGCGCAACTATCAGACAGTACGAAAACTGGCAAGTTGGGAACTCTCTCTTAGTGGACACGTTTTAGACAAAAAATGGACGGTCCACTACTGCTGCTCCTGACCCTGTGACGTGTTTGAATACAATGTCACTCAAGACCTTCACATAGGGAGGTTCTTATTTACAGTCACAGCTGCTTCCACTCTACACTTCCCATTCTTAAGGTAAGACATGTGTGAAGATTTTCATGTTTGATGTTTACGCAACCTAATCTGACCCTAACTAACCTTTCGTTACCTACCTACCTAACATAACCTAGCTTACATAACTTAACTTACCTAACGTAGCTTACATAACTTAACTTCCCTAACCTAGCTTAGCTAACCTAACCCATAGCTTACCTAACTTGACCTACCTAATCTAACCTAGCTTACCTTACCTAAGCTAACTTACCTGATTTAACCTACCTAACCTACTTTACCTAACCTAACTTAACCTACCTAACCTAACCTAGCTTACCTGATCTAGCTTACCTGATTTAACTTACCTAACCCTGCCTGGCTTACCTAATCTATCTTAACCTAGTTAACCTAACCTACCTTGCATGACTTAACCTACCTAACCTAACCTAGCTTACTTAACTTATCATATACTTCACAGGCGTATCATATTCATTCATTAATTTTAGAAATTCAATTTATTTGTGAACTGTGGGTTTATGTTAAAAACTTGGTAGATTTATCATACCTTCTTTTATCATATAAGGAATAGTACCATGAAGTAAAAATGCTAAAACTACTTTTTATTTTCAGGATCAAGGCACACTTTCACAGAAGGAATAGATGACCCTGTCACTGCTAACAGTTCCAGATCAACACCATCTGATGAAACTGGAAGCAGCAATCACTTATCTGGATTACCATCAAAAGAATGTGGGTCTGCAAAACACAGAAACCTAGTCCGATGAAATTACGGTGGATCTAAAATCAAGGCAAGCATCCAAGCAACTTCCAACTTTATAACCCATTTGAAAAGATGTAATTCTAAGAGGTACTCTGAATATCTAGAGGAGAAGAGAGTACATGATCCCGAAAAAGAAACTCATGACTCCTAAGAAGAATACAGGCCACGTGACAATGCATTCCTTTTTCAAGGATGAGAAAAGTGAGCACTTCCGACCAAGCGATTTTAAGCAAAGGTGCATGATAAAGGCACTGATTTTCTCAATTGCATGTGATCAGTTGCCTCTCTGTCTAATTGAAAGTTCCACATTTCGTGATTTTGTACAAAGTTTATGTTTCCACCTCGAACTACCATCCGAAATGTACTTCTCCCACAGCACATTAGTAAAACTGAATATGCTTTGAGTTTAGAGTTGAAGGATCTTAGAAGAATTTACTTAAAACTTGACCTCTTTTCTTGGTTTTACAGTTCACTATGTTCACAGAGACTGGGAACTGAAGTCTGGTGTCCTTAGTTGCGATATCTTTGAAGGCCGACACACATCATTTAACACTGTATCTACCTAAGAGGAAATTGTCAATTAGTTCAGTATTCGAGGGGAAGTAAAGAAAGCTGTTGCAGATAATGCATCTTCATTGGTGAAAGCATTTGACATTTTCTTGCCAAGTTTCTACATTGATGAAGAAGAAGAGGCTAGAAATTCATGTGACTCCATATCGTCGAACACCAAATTTGCTTGGAAGATGTACTGACATTTCTTCCTCAAAGAATGGGATTTTTGCACATACTCAGCAGCTGTGTGTGAAGGATGGCTTTACTCAGCCATATGTTAAAACCTTACTTCTCTCATCATCACTTCAGATAATTGCATCCGTGATCAACTCAATTAGGAAATCAACAGTAGCTGCCCCGTACCTTCGATCTAAAGGGTTTGTTCTCTAATTGCAAAAGTGACAAGATGGAACTGACAGTTGAAAATGGTGAAATCTATACTCAAGAATCCTGCAGAGGTAAATAATGCAATTGATCTTCTGTCCCAGAGAGAGCAGAGGAGTAAGAACATCCTGCCAGTGGACAATTCTGCCTTTGCACGAGGCCATGGGAGTTATGGAGGGGCAGAAGTTGACCATATTTGCTTTTGGACCAATGATTCAGGGACTTAAACACTACCCGGAGAATCTAATTCATAATCATAACACCCAATTACAGTACTGTGAGCAACTGCCTAAAGTCCTATTTGACTCTGTGAAGAGAAGGTTGGATCCATTAATGGAAATGAGAGATATTCAAGTAGCGGCTCTTTTGGATCCTAGGTTCAAACTGGACTGGCTTCCATTACATTACAAGAACACAAGGACCAAGTGCTGGTATATGTCAAGGAAATGCCTGAAGAATTGGAGGTAGTTCAGGAGGGGTTAACATCAACAATGGATAAAAAAGTAACAAGCAGAAGGATTACCTGAATCAAAAAGACCCAGACTTTTCTCATTCATGCCAAAATGTTCAACGAAATTCCAAAATCAGCGGGGATCAGAGGGAAGCACAGTGTCGGTGAGTCTTTTTTGATACAGTATGTACAGGAAGGGACTCTGTCGTTTTCAAGTGATTCAGTTTTATACTGGAAAGAAGTGTCCCAAGCTTCGATCCACTGAAGAACCGTGCAAGAAAAATGAATGGGTGTACTGCTACATCTGCTCCATCAGAGCGAGCTTTTAGCATTGCTGGAAAATTTTCAATGCTAACAGAGCTCAATTTGGTATAACTTCATTTCGTTCAATGCAATTGATAAAGTGCAATAGTAAATTGTTTGAAAAACTACCAACTTTTTAGTCGCCATCTACAATTCTTACTAAAATAAAATCTATATTTTCGTATTCAAAATAGTTTGTTACACTTGTTTGTAAATAAGCATAACCGTACAATGCAAAATTAGTGCTTCTTAACAAAAATGATTTTTTTCTTTCCAAATTTGGGAAATTTAGATTTTAATCGTAAATATGATTGATTTGGTTTTGTGGTAATTAAGACTTTCGTGTAATTGCAATTCCAAATGTATTTATAATTATAGATGTAAGCTAATGGAGAGTATTCTTAACTGTAACTGTAAATTTATCTTTAAAGCGTAATTTCTCCAACCCTGGCCCTGATCGCTCAAAAAATTTTTCACTCCATCCTTTCACCTCCAGTTTGGTCTGCCGCTTCTTCCTTGTTCCCCCCACTTCCTACATATATATCCTCTTTGCCAACCTTTCCTCATTTATTCTTTCCATATGTCCAAGCTATTTCAACACACCCTCTTCTGCTCCCTCAAACACAATGTTTTTATTACCACACATCTCTCTTACCCTCTCATTACTTAATCGATCAAACCACCTCACACCACATATTGTCTCCAAACATTTCATTTCCAGCACATCCACCCTCCTCTGTACAACTATATCTACAGCACATGCCTCGCAAACATACAGTATAGTTGGAAATACTATTCCTTCAAACATACCCATTTTTGCTTTCCGAAATAACGTTCTCTCTTTCCACACATTGTTAATTACTCTCAGAACCTTCACCCCCTCCCCCAAGTTATGACTCATTTCCGCTTCCATGGTTTCATTCGCTGCCAAGTCCACTCTCAGAACCTTCACCCCCTCCCCCAAGTTATGACTTATTTCCGCTTCCATGGTTTCATTCGCTGCCAAGTCCACTCTCAGATATCTAAAACACTTAACTTCCTCCAATTCTTTCTCCATTCAAACTTATATCCACACTAACCTGTCCCTCAACTTTGCTGAACCTAAAAACCTTGTTTTTATTCACATTTCCCCTCAATTTTCTCCTTTCACACACTTCCAAGCTCAGCCATCAACTTCTGTAGTTTCTCACTCGAATCAGCCACCAGTGCTGTATCATCGGCGAACAACAACTGACTCACTTCCCAGGCCCTCTCATC
>JAYMFT010228804.1:0-11227 GCA_038088735.1 Panulirus argus
GAGAGAGAGAGAGAGAGAGAGAGAGAGAGAGAGAGAGAGAGAGCAGCAACATTTTGGAGCACAGAAAAGGATTACTTAAAACAGATGGTGATGACAGTCAAGGTGCGTTTACGACACTTAATAAGCAAGGAAATTATGTTTTAGTGGTAACAAGCCATTCTTTGTGGTAGATTAGTAATGTGGAAATCAGTTAAAATCTTTCAAAAATCGACAGGAATGACTCAAATAGATAGACTCTCCCGAATTTTACAGAAGGCCATTATAGGCGTACATATGATTTATAGATATGTTGTCGTAGTATTGAATCATTGTATTTTTGAATTACCGTAGTTTTGATATTATACTCATCTTATCCGTCCACAATTTAAGCAATTTTGTCTGATCAAAATGAACCAAAAGATTAGATATGACTGCATGCCATTATTTCTTTCAGGTATACACTCAAATCCTTCTCTTTCAAAAGATTTCCATTGACAGAGCCGGCCATGGCGTTTTCGAAGTCCCTCTACCCTTCAAATTCCTCCCTCATTCGCGAACTCTAAGACGGCCCGAGGGCATACTTAGGAAATTTTGAAAATTAAGGGTGTTTGGGTCAGCATTTCCAGCTGTCTGAAGCTTGCCATATAAAGGGAACCCTTAGCGGATGGGTCTCTACACCCTGAACGTGTAGAGCGTATATACGAAATGCCGGTCCTACCCATTGATTTATCTATACACTAGTATGGAACAAAATTCGTTATGGAAATCAGGTTTTAAGAACTTGTTATAATGAAAATCAACATATTAGTGACTTATTATCATTTAGTGCTTTCCTTTGTCAGACTGTTATAGTAAGCATCACCATATCACCCGTGGGCATCCGAGTGAGCACTTACCCCTTGAAAAGGAAGAAAGTAGCTTTCGTATAGATGCAAGCCAGCAATGTCTTATGGACACATCCAAAATGTAAAAAAAAAAAACTCAAATTCCATCATAGGGAGCTTCTCACATGCAATTCCTCTTAGATGGTTCGTTCAACTGAATTTGGCTTTGCCATTCTCTCCTAGAGAAATTCCCACGGACGCGCATGATGTCACAAGTTGGGGAAATTAGGCCTAGTTTAGATGACCATCGGCGATAAACATTTACCTGCGCGGTGAGGGCGTCTGACGCCCGGGACAAAACATAATTTGGCATTCCCCTCCCCCCCCTCCACAAGAAAAAGAAAAAATAGATTAATTGATAGAATAAAGAATAAAACAAATAAATGAAAAAGATTAATTATATTCTTGATTCTTACTTTCAAAAATAAAAGTCAGGTATTCACGGTATTTCCGATATTTTGTATCGACCATGAGATGCTGAATTTAATTATAACACAAAAAAATCGAGAAATTTCTTTAAGTACGATATTTTTGATGATATTTTAATGCTGATATCAAGTATAAACATTTTAATAAGCCATGGGTTTATGGGAATAACTAAAATTCTTGGCGCCTTGGGGCAAAATTAATCATCCTTCATGCTTCCAGACAAGTTTCTGAATGGTCAATAAATAAGCCTTAACTAGGTGCCATATTACTTAGGCTTTCTGTTTCTGGAAGATTCTCTTTCATGCGATTTCTGGTGTCTTTTTAGCTATCTTTTCTTAGAGGTCTTTAAGAGAAACTTGGTCGAAACCAGATGGATTAATGCTGAAAGTCATTAAGATCTGAAATCGAGAGGTTAATATGCACGTTTGAAATCATGTCTTATCCATGAACATAGTGAATAATCATGTAAATTTTTGCGAGTTTGGGACCGTTAAGAGATTCCAGTTAGACTATCTTAAGGGAATCATAAAATGTTTAAGATCTATTTGTTTAGTTGAAACCTAATTCATTGATTCTATGTTAATTATATATTTTTCTTTTTCGATTAGTGAAAGAAATAGCAAGTCTAAGGTCTTTTCTTCAACAGTTCGGCCGAACCACTCTACTTCAACCATTACATCCTAATATTTGTTATTAATATTGATTGCTATGAGATGTGCAACATCATGTAAAATTTGTAGAGGTTTTTGCTCTGCTATCAAATAAAACATCAATGACCCTTTATCATTGGAAATAATTAATTGTAAATACTTTGTGTGCTATTCTAGGCAAGACATTTAAATTTGTTTACTTTGTACTTGGTTAAAATAAACTCATTCACAATCGAAAGCTTGCATCCACACGGTAATCCCCAGGTTCGTATGTAGAAGACGGAAAGAAAATCCACAATAATCAGCTGTTGACATTTTACAGTTGCTAAGTTTCTTTAGAAAAAGATCACACACACTGTATTTTGATATGTTGTTTGTTAAAATACAGGAAATCAGACGTTATCAATGAAATAGTGGTTGAATTATATTTTTTTGTAATAACTAAAATGAGAAATATTTCTTCTCGTTTCAATTTACGACCAATGGTTACCGTATGCTTACAGTATTTATCGTGCAATTACACGTTTATATCTATGTAAGAAATGATTCGATGAAATTTACCAAAATATAATAAAGACAAATATTTCTCATTCAGCAACATTTATCATAAATTTGAACACTATGTTGATGAATTTCAAACAAATAATGTATAGGTTCTCATTTGAAAATTTGGACTTCGTCTGACGGTGTCTGTTGTGACTAGTGAGTTGGAAGGCACCATGACTGGAATGAAGTTTGAGTATGATGAGTCTGGCTCGACGTTTTTCTATTTCCTGACGAGTTTTCTGGGATTACTTCTGTTACCATGTACATTTTACTTCTGGCCAGCAGACAAAATCGAAGGTAAACCATATACGTATTGTTATTCAATGAACCAAGCTCTTCTCCCTGGGAATCGAGATGTTTATCCGTTCAGTTCCCATATTACTATTCCAATTACAGTGTGAATGCTGAGAGATTAGTGATACTGATGATTGTTTAAAGATAGTTGCATGTTAGTATATATGGGTTAAAGAGATGTATGACACTCAAGGTGGGATGGAATTATTGCAGTACTTAGGGGTTTTTGACAGCTGATAAACGTGAGGCTTGGATCTAAGGGATTAAATTTGGACAATAAGGTGTAATGGAACTATTATTGGGTGAATAAAGGATGCATATTAATAGGTGCAGAGTTGATATATGAAACAGAGTGGTGTATGACAGGTGGTAAGGTGTGGTTTCGCGGAGGAATTGTTTTAGGGCGAATAACGGTACCGAGCGGCGACGTAACCAGCTGACAGTCCAAGCTGACGCGGCATCCCGGTCGCCACGTCTTTCTGCTCTTTTCCCATACAGTTTCATGATTTCTTTGCCTATGTATCATGTCTTCTCCCTCGTGACATTACGGTTTCGAATGAAAAGGCTTGATGTCTCAGCTCTTCTCCATTCAGACTTTTTTTTATATTAGTTTCAAGCCTTATGTTTGTTTTCTCCAATCATATTTTTATTATTCCTACCTTTTCCTCATTATTCTTCCAAATTTCATTACATTGCTGCTTATAACACTGTTTTTATTGAAGTAGGAAAGAAAGATATAGGAAAATTAGAAATAGCAAATTTCTATGGATTACCAGTATGTAAACAAGAATATGATTGACTGTAAATATATTATAAATAATTTTTGTAATTGTTTTGTGTAATGTGTTTTCTGTCTTGTGAAAGTACAATGGTTTTATTAGATGCCACATGATTTTTAGATTCTGATAAAAACTCAAGAGTAATGGTCTGTGGTTTAGCATAGCTAGTGTATAGAGTCTCATACTTAAATTATTGGGTAAAGTGTCAATTTAGGGGGACAACTGAAATATCTTGTGGACTTTGATAAAATATGTATCGATGAACTCCATAAGCTTCATTTAATTCAATTAGAGAGGGGGAGCTGGTGTATTTATGTTCTATGTGTGACATGGTTAGGTACTTGTATAGAATGGAGGTCATTAAAGTAGAGAGAAATGTGTGTTAAAAGCATTTTATACCAACAGTGCAAAGGATAAAGAATTGATTGGTACTTATGAAGGAAAACAGAAGGGATAACTATTGTATCCCAAAGTAATTTTTTTACTTCTTTAGTCAGCCAAAAACACATTCACATAATGCTTATTTGGAATTTATTGAGCTTTATTCAGTTTATAAAGCATGATAATAACCAAATGGCACTTTATTCTCACTGTTCAAAAAGTCAAGAATCAATTGCTGCAATAACCAGAGTGTAAAGATTGATTGCTGCATATTAACTTGGACATGAAGGACATAAGTGGCAACCCAGAGTGATTTTTTAATGTCCTGCAGACAGCTTAAGACAAACATCCTCCTGCTTGTTTGGATTTCGTAGAGTATTTTTTGGGTTGAAAAGTATTATGATTCCCAGTTGGTCTTAACAAATTGAATTTTGTTCCACCAGAAATGCAATAAGTTTATTACAGTTTTATTGAGGGTGATAAAGCTCTAGATTTGTCTCACAAACCTATGACACTTGTCTTGCATGGTTGGGAAGACAAAGAATTGCACCAAAAATGTAGATGATTATATTTCATAGTCTAACTTAAATACAAAGAATTGCACTAAAAATGTAAATGATTACATTCCATAGCTTAACGTAATTAATAGAATAAGTGCTGTTATATTTAGTGCAGTTAACCATAATACATAATATTAAAAACCATATAATATTGACTCACTTGTATTCAAACTTATATTAATTTTGTTATATCCATAAATGTCCAGACCATTTCAACACGCCCTCCTCAGCTCGCTCAACCACACTCTTTATTTACCACACATCTCTCTTACCCTTACATTACTTACTCGATCAAACCATCTCACACCACATTTTGTCCTTAAACATTTCATTTCCAACGCCTCTACCCTCAGCCGTACAACTCTATCTATATCCCATGCCTCGCAACCATAAAATTTTGTTGGAACTACTCTTCCTTCAGACATACCCATTTTTGCTTTCCAAGAAAATGTTCTCTCTTTCCACCTGTGGGTATGTGAAATGACACATACACATAACTATGTCTGCCATGGCTGTACGTACGAACCCAAGTGCAGTGCAGCCCTCTTGTGGCGTGAATGAGAGTGAATCAGAATGTGGGCTAGTGCTGCTCTCTAGTGGTGTTAGTGTGAGTTACTGCGTTATTGTCAGTTGCTTGTTTGAGTGGTGAGGTGTGTTTGACGTGGTATGAGGTATCATGTTGGAGTGTTACACTGTGACGGGTCAGAGCGTATCCTGCACCAGCACTGTACAGACTTCCCAGGTAAATGTGCCTTTCAAGCCTGTGTTCCTTCAAGCCATCTATACTCTCAATAATCCTAGTATGTGTGCAACCTACATTTGTCATTAACTCTCGAGTGCTCTTTTGTTTGTGTCCCGATGGTGCGTGCTACGGGTCGGGCCGCAGTTGCCACCCCAAAAGCCCCCCACCGATAGCGGGCCAACGCACCCCACAAGCCCCACACCAACACGGGCCACCTCCGCTCACTCCTCACTATACCAGTCAGCAACCTCCAAGCGCCGATCTCTTCCACATGATCCGGTATTTCCAGGAGACCAAACTTGCTGCGGAGTTGAAAACCGAGGAAAGACGACGCCAAGAAGGGCAAGAGTTCATGGTGCTCTCTCGGACCCTCCGGGCACCGAAGCAGACAACTGCAGCACCTAATGTACCTCCAGCAGCTAATGCATCTGCCCAACCTGCGTACCCAGTCCAGGCTCACTCTACGACCGGCCTGGACCCCACGGCTACCCCTTTCATACCCCCATCGCCCACGACAACGACTCCAGCTACCGCCAGTGTCATTTCCACAGCTTCCACGGCGAGTCCACCAACTGCACCGTTGGTCACGACACCTGCACCCCCTCCAGTGTCTTCGGTGACACCTCAGACAACCGCCTCGTCACCTGCAATGAAACCTATGGCCCACACCCCGCCAGTGTTTCGGGCCGACTCCACATTTCAAAATTTTCGGCAGTGGAAACGACGGTGGTCGGATTACGCCACCATGACAGATTTACAGAAGTTTTCACCGGCCAAACAGCTTATTCAGCTACGGATGGCGATCTCTCTAGACGCCCAGCGAGTGCTAGAACACACCCTGGGCATCCCACCTGACACGACCCTCTCCATTGATGAAGTTCTGGACGCCCTTCAAGAATACTTCAAAGGGCAACGTAATGAGGCACTACGACGCCGGTCACTTCTGTGCTTCCGTCAGGAGGAGGGCGATGATTTTCAAAGTTTTTACACAAGACTCAAGAGCTATGCCGAAGAAGTGGACCTGTATCCCGGCCGTTCCATTACTTGTGCCGAGACACAACGAAAATGGTCATTCTTATGGGTGTCCGAGACAAAGACCTTGTTCAACGCCTCATAGCTCTTGACTCCAACGCCCCCCTCAACGACCTCGTCACATGTTGCAGGTCATTTGAAGCCACCCGCACAACGCGTCAGCCAATCACGCCTCCTTCAGCCTGATGTGTGCGGTGTCCGCATACAAGAAGCAGCAGAGAAGGAAGAAATCACAACAATCTTCGGTCCCGACCCATCGAAAGGATTCCACGCCACAGCAGCACACCAACCAGCCTTGCTCCTCGTGCGGCCGACAACACGGCTCTTCCAAGTGCCCCGCCAGCGACTCTACCTGCACCAACTGCGGGCTTAAGGGCAATTGGGATTGGAAACAAAAGTGCCCAGCAAAGGAGGCCCAGTGCAGGTATTGCCAGAAGACGGGCCACTATGATAAGTGCTGCCGGACCAAAAAGAGAGCTGGTTCTCAGAAGTCACCATCACCCCCACCTACACGTAAAACGCCGCCTGCTAACTTATGTGCGGTCACCTAAAGCAACACCTTGTCACAGCTACATATGTTGCCGGATACGGGTGCAGAAGTTACTATCATCGACAAACGTCACCTCACTGCCTTGGGCATACCGAGCAACATTCTCCGAGAGTTACCAGCTACCGCTAACCGCACGGCTGACGGCTCGGAGATGTCATCCGCTCTGGGAGTTTACGTCGCAACCTTACGGCTTGGTAAGAGGTCTTGCAGGGCCAAACTACAGGTTCAGAGGAATATCCCGATGCCCCTCTTGTCCTTCGGTCACTGCAAGGCTTTGGGAATTATCCCGAAGGAGTTCCCCAGGCTCATTCATCACGTACAGTACGTTAACCGCTGTACTGAACTCCCACCTGACGTTTCTACATCTCCAGCAGCTGCCAAGCAGTACTTTCTCAAGGAGTTCAAGGACGTCCTGGTGTCAAAGGAAGACCTTCACAATACTCCTCTCCGACCTATGACGGGCCCGCCGATGAGGATTCACTTGAAGGAGGGAGCTGTCCCCTTTGCAGTCCACACACCGAGACGTATACCACTTGCTTTTCAGCAGCAAGTGCAAGATGAACTCCAGTCATTAGTACGCCAGGGCATAATCAAACCTGCTGGAGACGACCCATCAGATTGGTGCCATCTGCTAGTCATCGTACCCACGGACACCTGTGTACGGCTCACAGTCGACTTGACAAAACTCATCTCGCAAGTCTCACACCCCACACACCCTGCCCCGTCGCCTATTGATGTCATCCGCAGTGTTAGCCCCAATGCCCGCAAACGCACTGGCTTCTGGCAACTAGAGCTCGCCGAGGAGGACCAGCATTTAACCATTTTCATTACCCCGTAGGGCCGGTACATCCATTGCCGTGGCCCCATGGGCTTCTCGGCCACGAGGGATGCATACTGCCTCCGTGGAGACAGAGCTCTTTTGGGGGTAGGAAATTGCGTGAAAGTGGTGGACGACATCTTTTACGACGACGAACTCCCAACCCATGTCAAGCGGATACACCAGATGTTGACACGATGTCGAGACAACGGCATCACAATAAACAGGGACAAATTCGTCGTGGCGGAACCCCAGGTTCACTTCTGTGGATATAACGTCTCATCCACAGGGATAGCAGTGGACACCGGGCGAGTCCGCGCCATTCAGGAGTTCCCTACGCCAGCAAACATTTCTGACCTTCGCTCGCCCATTGGTCTGGTTAACCGGCTGGCTGAGTTCACACCGCACATCGCAGCTGCAGCCCAGCCCCTACACCCACTACTTAGCCTTAAGTCTGCGTTCACCTGGACACCGGACCATGATGAAGCCTTCCGGCGTGCCAAGACCTTGCCCTCTCAGCCTCCTGTCTTGGCACATTTTGACCCTGCGTTGCCAGTCCTACTTCAGACTGATGCATCAAGACTTCACGGACTTGGCTACGCTCCGTTACAAGATCATGGCCAGGGACGAATCTGCCTAGTTCAGTGTGGCTCCAGATTCCTCACCGGAGCAGAAACACGTTACGCCACGAGTGAACTAGAGCTCCTAGCTGTGGCCTGGGCCATGTCTAAGTGCAAGTTGTACCTGACGGGACTACCCAAATTCACTTTGATCACGGATTACCGGCCGCTGATCCCAATACTCAACACTCATTCAATCGACACGGTGGAGAACCTTCGTCTACAAAGACTCAAAGAGAAAATCTCTCAGTTTCTTTTCACGGCTGTGTGGCGCTCTGGGAAGTTACTGCCAATTCCCGATGCTCTGTTGCGAGCACCAGTCAGCCACCCCACCCCTGAGGATGAGACTTTCTGTACAGACGTAGCCACGCACCAAAAAGTGGACCGGAACCTTACAAGAACTCCGCGACGCAGCCAGGACCGACCAGGACTACGCTCGCCTACTCTACGTCACGTCAGGGTTCCCGCCCAACCGGTACAAGCTCCACACGTCCGTACTCCTGTTCTAGAAACTACGGGACAGCTTGCATGCCGATGGTGAGTTGGTTCTATACAACCAACGGATCGTCATCCCCATAGCCCACCGACGCCGCATCCTCACCAGGCTTCACGACAGCCATCGTGGGTTGGAGGCAACTATCCACAGGGCTCGACAAACCATTTTTTTGTCCAGGAATCGACGCGGACATCACCACCACCATTCAAGCTTGTGAACCATGTCAGACCCTGCAGCCTATCCAACAACAGGAGTGTCTGCTGTCAAATGTTATCCCCAACAGACCGTTTGAGTTGGTCTCCGCGGACTTTTTCACCATGGGTGGAAAAGCCTTCCTGGTCATCACAGACCGACTGTCTGGTTGGCCCACCATCGCCCCCTGTGGTACCGACACTACTACCTCCCATACCATCAGGGCCTTCTGCAGGTTCTTCAGGGAAGCTGGTGTTCCTCTCCACCTCAGGACGGACGGAGGGCCTCAATTTACCAGCTCCGAGTTCCAGGCCTTCGTCAAACATTGGGGAGTATACCATGTCATCTCCTCCCCACACTACCCCCAGTCGAATGGCCATGCCAAGATGGCTGTCAAGTCTGCTAAACACCTCATCGTGAAGACAGCTCCCTCAGGTAACATCGACACCAAGGAATTTGACAGGGGCCTCTTGGAACTAAGGAACACTCCCAACACCACAGGAAGGCCACCAGCCCAGGCGTTATACGGCAAATCCATTACGTATGTGCATTCCCGCCCACCCCTCATTTTTCACTGCAGGGGGGCAGGAACACACGGATGACTGTGACCGACATGCCATCACCCGCACCGACCAAGTCACAGCCCATTACAACAGCCACACCCGCCCCCATCCCAGACTGTCCATCAGTGACCATGTCAGGATTCAAAACTCTGACACCCATGGGCCGTAGTAGCAATAGGACCCACGACTATGAGGTGAAGCTCCCGAGCGGCCGTGTTTGGTGGTGTAATCGTTGCTTCCAACGCCCCATACCGGATCCCAGTGCTGACCCCTTCCCCCACATCCCTGTGGTCCCTTGCTCCCAGTCCTCAGTACCAGTGACAATGGTAGACCAACCCTCAAACGCCCCACACAGGTCCCTAAGCCTACGCCTCTGCTTCAGGCGCAAAGGGGGGAGGGAGGTGTGGATATGTGGCTATTACCCACATATACTGACTCTATATATTTTATTATCAACTGCGTCTGCCGTAACTATACGCGCGAGCCCAGATGCAGTGCAGCCCTCTTGTCATGAGTGGCGTCACTATTATTTTGTCAGTCAATATAGGGTTGCCGTGTAATCTCTGTGGTGGATGGACGCATAGCCAGTGTTCCTTCATACCATCTGTACTCTCAATAAACCTAGTGTGTGTGCGAACCTTATTTATCATTGACCTTCAACTAACATGGTGAAATCACAGGACACAGTGAGTTCCCTGTCAACACACCCCTTTTCCAGATCAGCAATCAGTCCTTCCCTCACTTGCACGGCGGTAGAACCGGAGACGAACATTGCAGTATCGTTGACTTGTGATGCACTTCTTTCGAACGTAGATATACGGTCAGTTGAAACAGAGTATGAACAGTGTCAACAAATCACTAGATATTTATAACGCAAATTATCTATTTTCTAAAATGAAAGGGATATCGCGTTACAAGTGATAGAGATATAATGTTACAGTGTTACATATCAGATAATACATTAACATGATAAAATGATATAAAGAAAGTAGTTATATGTGTGTATCTGTTAACTTACGTGACTTGGGTCAGGAGGTGGTGATGCAAAAACGGAATGCATCAACATCCTATCTTGTGTCGGTCAGGTCAGAGTGACCTGTGCTTTGGGAACGTTGTTTTCAGTGCTGAGTACCGTTCCAGCTTTCCTCATGTGTCACTCATCTATTAACCTGAGTAGTGAGCCATGATTTGAAATGGCATAAAAAAGATGTGCAAAATGAGATTGAACACACACAACAAAAAATATAAACGATTTGTAAAGAACAGGGTGTAATTATTACACTGTGTTGTGTTCAGTGAACAATACGGTGAAAATATTGTTGTGTAGAATGACAAAACTGGCGTGTGCGAAATGTAACCTTTGGAAATATATTCAGTACCTGACTAAAGTGTGATTACATGGAAAATCTATCGAGTGATTAGTTAGGTGAAAGCCTGGATACTAGTGACTGACGGCGATCACAACCCTACAGTTGCCGGACGACGGAAGGTAAGTACCATAGTGTACTCATCAACTCGTCAGTTGGAAGGGTTTCATCTACATTTAGGTGAAGTGACAAGATTCCTCTGGGTCAGTCCTGTTTTTGAACCCGTGTCCACTGTCCCCTAGAAATTTAAAGGGAAGCGAAAATGTCGGTTTTTTTTTTTTTTTTTTTTTGGAAGGTTTATTGTGCAGTAGCACAAAGCGGGCACCAGCCCGCCGGTGGGGAGTAG
>JAYMFT010228815.1:0-11227 GCA_038088735.1 Panulirus argus
ACATACACATTCATATACATACGTACACACATTCACATGTAAACATTCATAATTCCTCACATTCATCCATTCCTGACACCAGCCTGCCCCACAGGAAACAGCACAAATGCATGAAGGAAAAGAATAAAGATAACATATACATTCTCTTCTCTTCCTGCACACCAATTGCCACCCCCTGCATCAGCAAGGCAGTGCCAGGAAACAGACGAAGAAAAGCCACATCCGATCGCACTCATTCTCTAGCTGTCATGTATAATACCATAGCTCCCTATCTACATCCAGGCCCCACAGACCTTTCCATGGTTATTTAATATCCCCCCCCCCCCCCATACATATTTGCCTTTTCCTGCATTTGCGAGGTAGCATTAAGATCAGAGGACTGAGCCTTAGAGGGAAAAATCCTCTCTTGGCCCCTTCTCTTTTTCTTTTTTGGAAAAGCAGAAACTGGAGGGGAGGATTTCCAGTCCCCTGTTCCTTCCCCTTTTAGTCGCCTCTTACGACATGCAGGGAATATGTGGGAAGTATATATATCAGATTGCCGACACTGTATCTTGCCTCCTTCCAAATCACTCTCCTTTCCTCCCACACTTCTGTAAATTCTAGATCTACAAGTACTAGATTGCCCACTTCTCATAATCCACTTTGATTTTTATCTTTATTTTTCTGGGGCTCACTTCCTAGCACTCCTTCAGAAGTGTTACCCGTTCTTTGCCCTCACCCTCACACAAACTCCATATTTTACCCCCAGAACATTTCCAAACCTTTCTCTCCTCCTTTTTCTTGAGTTTTGTCTTATTCAGAGTTAAAACATGTAGGTTCCCCTTTGTCAAGCATATTACTTATCTCTCCCTTCTCATCTTGGTTACATCCACTCATTCAGACACCCCAGCTTGAGCCTTTGAGGAGGAGGAGCTCTAATTCATTTGTTGTAGCTTTTAGAAATTGAGATACAAGAATGGGAGGGTTTCAAGCCCCCCTTCTACAACATGCAGGGTATGTGTGAGAGCCATTCATTTTCCCTATCCCTCTTGTTATAGATATGTGTGAAATCATGTCTGGAAAGAAAATATTTATACTCTGAATGCCTCCCCACCTCCACATGGCCCATTCAGAACAGTAGCACATTAGTATAGTGGAAACTGTGCTACTTTTTAAGGGATTTTCTCTGCCTATAGAGAATATGCTTACGTTCTGAAGAGATGAATGTTTTTTGCCCACATCGTTAAATTTAAGGCTGCCATTTCTTTCCACCTATTTGAAAGTTGAGCTTTTTGTAGGATGTGGTTGGCCAAAAATGTATATAAAGGGAAGAGATATGATAGTCTAGGTGTCTTGTGCACACCACCACAGAAATATAGAACTGCGAGAAATGTTTAGCAGGTTATTTAAGTGTATCAGACGACAGCTTTGTTCCATTTGTCTGTGGACTTACTGTTTGTGAAAGAATAAGACTAAGCATTTGAATGCTGTGGCAAATTTTCAGACTGTTCTTTTAGTTTATCGGAATGTCTAGTGATATGTTAAGAGAAACTTTGTATGTCTCTTTTGTCATCATTTCAGAAAATTGCTCATTTGATAAATGGATATCAGAGGATAAATAGCCATTAATATATCGAAGTGAAAGATTTGAAATCTTACAGGTGGTGATTGTAGTGAAAGATGGTCCTGGGTTTTATACTACAAGAATCTTAGCTGCCATGATGTCCCAAGCTCTGTTGCTGATCCAGGAAGGTGTTGACCCCAAGAGGATGGATAAAACCACTAAGGCCTTTGGTTGGCCTGTAGGGTCTGCCACTCTCATAGATGAAGTTGGTGAGAAATTAATATTTTCAGGTTTGCAGGAGAAAGATGATCGTGATTTGACATTTCAGAAGTACCCAAGGATTGGCCGAATGCATGTTTAGTGCCCTTATGCAAAGGCAAGAGGGAAACAAAAGTTATTGGTTTATATACATACGTAGGTTTATATTTGCTGAGTACATCTAGTAAGGTGTGTTGAAGAATGATGATTGAAAGGGTTGTGGCATGCACAGAACATTTTATTGGGGAAGGTTAATGTGACATCATGAGAAGTAGACTATGTGTAGACTGTGTGTTTACTTTGAAGAATTTGTGTGAGGTATTAAGATGGTGTTTGAGAGCAATAGACTGTGTGTTTACTTTGAAGAATTTGTGTGAGGTATTAAGATGGTGTTTTGAGAGCAAGTTTGAATGGGGAGAAAAAGGAGTAATTTAGGTACCTGAAAGTGGATAAGGAGATGTATATGGATGCATGTTATGGTGAGTAAGTCACAGGGTGGGAGAAGGGGTTTAGATCCTGGTGCATTAACCCTAAAACTGTGATGTATGCAATGGTGTGCATTCCTCTGATTTCACATTACTTATTTTTTTCATTTCTGTTTTTTATTTATTTTTTGTGGGGTAAAAAAAATAGATAATCAGCCTTCATCCATTCCAGTGCCACCCCGCCCAACAGCAAATAGCATTGCCACCCACAGCATGAGCAAGGTTGCACTCGGAAACAGATGAAGAAAGACCTCATCTGTTCACATTCACACACGAGCTGTCATGTGTAATGCACTGAAACCACAGCTCCCTGTCCACATCCAGGCCCCACAGACCTTTCAGTAAAATGTTTACCCCAGATATTTCACATTCCCTGGTTCAGTCCATTGTCAGCAGGTTGACCCCAGTATACCACATCATTCCAATTCACTCTAACCTGAACACACCTTTCACCCTCCTGCATGTTCAGGCCACAGTTGCTCAAAATCTTTTTCACTCCCATCCTTCCATCTCCAATTTGGTCTCCTTCTACATGTTCCCTCCACTTCTAACACATATATCCTCTTTGTCAACCTGAGAACTTGATGTATGGTTCTAAACAAGTAAGTCAGTCAAGTGTTCTGGTGTATGCTTCAAATTACCAAGCATCATTTGATGTAGACCACAGTACCCCAGTTATAAAACAACTGATATAGATTGCAATTTAAGGGTGAAGGAACATGTGGGAGGAGAGGTCATTGGAGCAATTATGGATGTGTTTGAAGGTATGATAGTCCCAGCATTGTTGTATGGTTGTAAGTGAGTTTAGTATGAATGTATTGGTAAGGCATTTGAGGTATGGTCTCTCAAGTACAAATGTGAAAAAGGATTACAAGGAAACTTAAGCATCTTGAAAAAATGTAGGCTCTCATAAAGAATGGTTGAACAGTGGAGGAGTAAGAAAAAGGCATAGGAAAGATTGTAGAAGGGGGGAAAAAGAAGTTCAGAGAGATGAGGTAAAGTTACCCTGGTCATAAATGCAAGGATACTAGGACTGTGAAAGTTTAAGAATAAGTCTAAAGTATTACTTATGATAGTAGATGGAATAGTAGAAATTGGCAAAGGTATGATGTTTAGGTACTGCAGAGAAAATATTTGGAATTGAAATATGGTTCACCAATGTACAGAAACTTTATTCTTTTTTACTTTTTGCATTAATCTTCTTTTCTTTAATATATAATGAAACACTTGAATGATTTAACTTTATTACAGGTGTTGATATTGCCATGCATGTGGGAGAGGATATGTCCAAAGCCCTTGGTTCACAACTTTTTGGTGGTGAAGTTGGTCTGCTGAAGGATATGGTGAATGCTGGATTCTTAGGTGAGTGTAAAAAGTCTTCTTTTCTCCTGTAAGTCCAGGCATATTCATAAGATTTGGTTTTTGTCTCACATAGATTCTTCATGTTATTTTACTTGATTTGCATTTCTCTTTCAACGTTTTCCCTTCCTTGTACTGTCTCCATTTCTATTGCATAAATCCTCTTTGTTAGAATTTCTTTAATGTAGTGTTCCCATATTTCCAGACCATTGCAGCACCCCATGGTCAGCTCTATCAGTCAGGCTGCACATACTACTATACCATTCTCTTACATTGTCATACCTTACACAGTCTGTCTTCCTACACCATACATTGTCCTCAAGCATTTCATATTCAACACATCTACTACTCTTAAAACACCAAAAAATTCACCTTTGCCTTACTCTTCAGCAGTCTCTACTCACAGATTCTCCCTCCCTAACGAACTTGACATTGCCAAAGCACATGAACACAGTAATGACTAGATAAGCAAAAAACAACCTTCCCTCCCAACCCAGACTTAACCAGTTCAGTGCAAAGCTGATTTTTTTGCCGCTGTGCAAAAAGATATATGATGTGGGAGGAAAGATCCTTGAAGCAGTGAGGTTTTATCAAGAGAATAAGGCATGTGCGAGTATGAAGAAAGAAGGGTGAGTGGTTTCAAGTGAAGGTGGGTCTGTGGCAGGGGTGTGTGATGTTACCATGGCTGTTTAATCTGTATGTGGTTGGGGTGCTAAGGGAGCTGAATGTGAAGGTCTTGAAACGAAGGTAGGTCTGCAATGTGGTAGGTTTGGGAGATGTGTCAGTTACTGTTTGCTGATGACATGGCTCTGTTTCAAATTTCCGTCTTCGTATAAGTATGCCTGGTGCAGCTCATTTCTAAGAAAGGAGACTGTTCTAAACCTTCCAACTATTACCCCATTGCTTCCACTTCTGGTATCTCCAGAGTCTTTTAATCTCCTTAACTTTCTCTTTCTCAGACTCTAAGAATCCTTTTCCAATCTTTCCCATTGCCAGTATGGTTTTTGTGGTGCAATGGTCTACTGGTTATCATCTCTTAAGTGTAACTCATGTTTGATCCTCCTCTATTAGGGATTTTTGTTGAAATCTTTGTCATGACCAAGATGTGGCTTAAGTCTTTGCTTTCTAAACTCCCTGTTTTTTTTGACATTTGTGCTTCTCTTTGTTTCAGGTGCAGAGCTTCCTCCCTAGGTCATCTTATTCTGTCAATTTTGGTGTCCCACAGTGTTCTGCACTATTGTCCACTCCGTGTATTTACATCTAACCCCACTTGCTCTTCGGCTGATAATTCCGCTCTTTGTACTTCAGTCCATTTCCTCTCCCCTCTGGACTCTAATACTTTCTTTTTCATATTGTACACATTTCCCATAATTGGGACCTGTGCAGAATCTCACATTGGGTATGCAGTAACCTAATTAAGTTCAGTAGTGCTAAAATGCAGTTGCTATCCATTTCTCTGTTTAATGTCACTCTTTCTCCCAATATTCAGTTAAAAACACCACAATGCAACCTTTTAATAAATGTGTTGGGTGTAATCGTATCCTCCACTCTGTTCAGAAAAGTAATATAATCAGCATTACATAATCTGCTTCCAAAAGATATGGGCATTGTACAGATGCCATAATTATCTTTGTTAAGAGTAGCTTTTTCATTTCTAAAGGGTTCTTATTTGCCCCAATCTGGAGCACTGCCTCTTCATTTAGGTGGCTCTTCCTCCTTATCTTTATGAGCAAAAGTGTAATCAAAAGCTTTGTCTTTCATTAATTCTGCAAACATCTCTCTCCAACCACCATTTTTTTCTACCATGATGATGCTTCCCTCTCCCTGTTTAGATATTATTTTAGCGTCTGATCTCTCAAGCTGTCTCTATGTCTTCTTGCCACCTAAGCTTGGACCCATGATATAGTCCTGGTTGCAGCTTCTCATAGTTTGTATGGAGACCATCCACATGTGGATTGACTATTATGATACCTCTCTTGTTCCTTGCACAGTGAAGTGATGGAACTCTCTTCCTTTTTTCATCTTTCTTATAAATTTTGTACGTTAAGAGTCGGGTCTACTAACACCTCTTTCTTACCATTTGTTTTTTCATCTGAGATTGTCATAATTGTTGTATGATTTTTTTTTATGGCATGCCATTCAGTAGTAAAGGAAAAAAATGAAGAAGACACTAAAGAAATACTACATTTCTGATGAATTACCACTAATCAGATAGAAAAGAATAAATGCTCTCAGTTCTTTCTCCTCTATATTTGTTAAAGGCTAGTTGATCTTCAGTAACCTGTTTGTTTTTTCCTCTCTCATTTTCTTGAAGGAGTTAGTTCCAATAAAGATGAAAAGTACCTTAAAATTGCAAACTTAATGAAGCTGAGTGATGATAGACATGTATGAGAATAAAGTATCTGGTGTAAATGCAGTTCATTGTTATGCATTTGATAAGGTTATGATATTCAATTTTAACCAAACATTAACCCTATATAATCAATCTCCCATTCTCAAATTTTAGGCCGGAAGTCAGGAAAGGGTGTGTATGTATATGAACCAGGAGTGAAGGAGCGTAATGTCAACGAAGGTGCTGTTGAAATAATGAAGAAGTATTCAGTTGAACCAAAGGTAATTAACCAGTTCATATTTGATACTAGATCACTTTGCTGTGGTTGTCATAGGTAGCATTGCTGTGGGAGAAGGGATAATCCTCCCTCCCATTAATAGTTTTGTAACCTCATTTATGCAGCAACCTAGTTGTTGGTGTAATGTTAACAAATACAGACCATTCATATTTTTTCCTTATTCTACTGTATTTAGAATTTCCATATTTAGGCTCATTTCTTTCCAGTCTCCTTATTTTGACATGTCTCACATGACCATGTCACAGGAGTGGTTTCCAAACAAAAACAGAATTCAGCTGATGTCTAACCCCTACCTTTCCTTTGAAATTCCCTTTGCATTGCAATTAGAATGGTGAAATAATCCTGTTTTCTGCAATTACCCAATTTTTTTTTATCTTTTAAGCAACTTTAAAAATCGTTTAAGTTAAATTGTCAGCAATTTTTTTTTATGCTCATATATCAAACAGTTATGTAATATTACAGTTTTGTTTATGGTTTTAGATAAGAGTTTGATGTATATTTTTTCCTGATGTGCATAAGATTTCCTTTTTTGTAACCCACATTTAAAAGCACTTATCAAATATTACAGTTTTGTTTATGGTCTTATATAATAAGAGTCTAATATATCATTTTTTGTCTCTGGTGGGCATAAGATCTCTTTTTCAACCCACACTTTAGAAAAAAGTGCCTCGCTTTTGCAAAGCTATTTTTTTTTTAAATGTGTTTTAAAAAATGCCTCAAAACAATATCCTTTTACACCTCAGACAAGTTAGATTTTGAAAAATATATATTGTTGGATACATTGCAGGCCAGTATCCTGAAAATCCATGCTGAAACTTTCTTGGTCGTTTTTGACCTCATAAATACTGCCAATTCTCTTTGCATATCATATATCACATTTAAATCACCTATATGTCCTTATATGTGTTAAGAAATTTAAACACTAATGCCTTGTCTAAAGCATTCATATCACTAGATGCTTTGCACCATACTGATGAAACCCCTCTCCTCCTCAGCCTTTTGGAGAATAAAATTTCATTTTGCCCTGCCTTCTGACAAAATTGTAAGAGCAATAGATAGAATTAGTGGGTAAGAACATTTAGGCAGGAGCATTAGATAGGATTAGTAGGTAGGAACACAGGACAGGAGCATTAAGTACTTGTAGTCAGTAGGAACATTAGGTAGAAGCCTCTGCAAACACTGCTCTATAGTTGCCCTCTGCCAGTGGTCTGTTAAGGTTGAGGCACTAAAAGCTAAGAGGTGGCACTGGAGTTGACTGGTTATGGAGACTACTGCAGTGGCCACCCCCTTGAGGGAGTTCCAGGTGGGAACAGGTATCAGGATATAGATAGATAAATTGATAGAATTTTATATTCTTTTACTTGATTGCTGTTTCCCGCATTTGTGAGGTAGCACTAGGAAACAAACAAAGGAAGACTCATCCACTCATAGACACATATATACATACATACACATATATGCACAATACATACTCATACATGCCAACATATACATAGATACATACGTACATGGGGATAGGGGAGAAAGAATGCTTCCCATGTATTCCCAGCGTGTCGTAAAAGGCGACTAAAAGGGGAGGGAGCGGGTGGCTGGAAATCCTCCCTTCCTGTTTTTACTTTTGCAAAAGAAGGAACAGAGAAGTGGGCCAAGTGAGGATTCCCTCTAAGGCTCAGTTTCTGTTCTTAACGCTACCTCGCTAATGTGAGAAATGGCGAATATGTATGAAAAAAACCATGCACATGCATATACACATGTACATATTCATACTTGCTTGCCTCCGTCCATTCCTGATGCCACCCCACCCCACAAGCAATAGCATCTCCAACCCCCTTCATCATCGAGGTAGAGCTGGGAAACAGACGAAAAAAGGCCCCATTTGCTCACACTCATTCTCTAGCTGTCATGTGTAATGCACTGAAACCACAGCTCCCAATCCAAATCTAGGCCCTGCAGACCTTTCCATGGTTTACCCCAGACATTTCACCTTCCCTGGTTCAGTCCATTGACAGCATGTCGACCCCAGTATACCACATCATTCCATTTCACTCTATTCTCTGCATGCCTTTCTCCCTCCTGCATGTTTAGAAGATAGCTGTACCTATTTACATCAAATCAGTCACCTCAGAAATCATTATGGGAGGATGAAGACTTACACCAATAAGAGGAAGAAAATCCAATGACATGTGGCCTTTGCAATTCAAGTTGTGCTTCATGCAGGCATTAAGAAGCACATTCCAACAGTGGATGTTAGGAGGGAAATGGATTAAGTGTTATAGCTAGGTTTTTTCTGCAAAGATATGAAGGATGGCAGCTGAGCCTTCAAGAAAAATTCTTATTATCAATCTTTTCATGTCATGCATCATTATATAGGAGTGTAGGCACCATCACAACCCAGGTTGTTTAAATGAAAACCCATTGGATATTAATTAATTAGTTAAGGTTTATGTGCCTAACTGAGACCATTTTCACTTTTAACTTTGTTAGGTTTTTTCTAAGTAACATTAATATTTTATGATATTCATATAATTTTATTTTTCCCTTAGATTCCGCTGACAGATGAAGGAATCCAAATGCGACTGGCTAGCAAATTCATCAATGAGGCTTGCATGTGTTTACAGGAAGGAATACTCAACAACCCGGTTAGTATGTTTATAGGAGTAATAAGAGTTATACTTATTGTCTTTCTTTTTCTAATGGGGCTTCTTAGGTACATTAATATTGCCTGATTCATATTATCAAGAGTATATATTAATTTGAAATGAAATTTTCAACTAAAAAGTAAGGGAAATCTTTTATTGGCCTTAGGTATATTGTGTTTAAAAGGCTCACTTCTACTGGAGATGATGGTGGAACATTCATCTTCATATTTACATACAGCATTACTCACTCTATCACCAAAATTGCATCTGGCAATCTTATAAGCACCATTGTTTTAGTATGCATTATCTGGTATATTTTTCAAACTAAAAGTAATCAATGATTTCCATATATGAACATCCTGCTTTACTAATCTTTCTAATTATGGTGCCACCCACATTTCAGCCATATCCTTTTGCGTTGAATTTTCAACCTTTTGTTGTAAGTTTCCCTAAAATCTATCTTGTAGCTAACTAGGCCATGAACCTCCTTGATTGCTCCATCTCTGATAGTTCTTATTATTCTTTCAAGAGCTTCATTTAATTTCCTGTGTATCTCTTACTTGTATGGCCCTGGGTCTATATCTGTTTAATTTGTTGAAATTGCTCCTGAACCTTCATGCCCACTTCTGTCAAATAGATTTAGTGAATTTTGATCCTTTCCTCTAAATGAACTGTTGCCAATATTGCTCCTTTTGCACCCCTTACCTACTATTGCCAATAGATTCTATATGTGTTTTATTCCTTTCTTTTATTTAAACACCCTCTGGGACATTTAATAAAGAACCATCAGACCTCATTGGGTTTTTAATGAATTCACCTTCTTTCCTCTGATTTATGTAACCTCTTGAAGCCCCTCCACAAAATTGAATTTTTGTTCATTTCTAGTTGTTATATTTCTTAGATCCAAAAGTTCTTTCCTTATCTCATAACATCCTTCATGATTCTTCAGTTTCTTTAACTCCTGCTCTAGTTGTGTTACTTTTTTTCCTCGTATCAAAAAATTTGTTCCCTGGTGGTTCCTCTTTATCACTCTTGCAGGTCTCATAACTGACTGATCTTGGTATATTCCTTCATTTGAGTCAGTTCCTGCCTTCCTTAACTCAGGCAGTGTAAGAGGTCTTAAACTGGTTCTCCAGAGTAATGCAAGTGACTGTAATAAAGCTTTCCAGCAAAAAATAGCCTCAGTCATTAGGAGAATTAGATCTTAAATTGAGTGATGCCTTTTGGTTCCACTAAAACTTTGCTCCCTTTTGTAAAATAAGAGCTGTAATTTTTTTACTGTGACTTGGCAACATTAGTTCACTAATATTATCCATTCTCTCAGTTAAGAATTGAATCTTAAAAAATAAGAAAAAAGAAATTTATTCACCAGGGTTGGTAATATTCCTGGTTGACTCTTTGTTTCTTTGCTGGAATTGCATGCACTTACATGATGTGGTCCTTTTTTGAGTGTGTGTATTCGGATCTTGTTATGTAGTCAGTGAACTACTTAGTATGCAGTGGTAGGATACCTCATAATTATAAAGGGCAAATCTTTACTAAGGCTGTAATGCTTATAGATGGTAAGAATTATCTCTGTTCAGTGTCTTTATAAATCCATCATATAGTTTTGCAGGTTGCGAGAATAATTCTGTTGGAGAAGTTTCCAACTTGTCTGCTCTGTAGCAACAGCATGAACAAATTTTCCTGGGTATCTACACCAGCCTGAGTTGAGACCAAAATGGAGATGGAAAGATAAAGTGAAAAAGATTTTGAGTAATCAGGGCTTGAACATGCAGGAGGGTGAAAGACATGCATGGGATAGAGTGAATTTGAATAGTGTGGTATACTGGGGTTGACGTTCTGTAAATGGACTGAACCAGAGCATGAGAAATATCTGGAGTAAACCATGGAAATGTCTGTAGAGCCTGGTTGTGGATAGGTAGCTGTGGATAGGGGAGAAAGAATACTTCCCACATATTCCTTGTGTGTCACAAAAGGCGACCAAAAAAGGAGGGAGCAGGGAGTTGGAAATCCTTCCCTCCTGCTTTTTACTTTTCTAAAAGAAGGAACAGGGAAGGGGGCCAAGTGAGGATTTCCCTCTAAGGCTTGGTCCTCTGTTCTTAATGCTACCTTGCTAATGTGGGAAATGGTGAATATGTATGGGAAAAAAATGTGTATACATATATATATGCACACATGAGTATATAAATGAAGGTTTTTGTACTTGACATTTAGATGGTAGATGGATTAGTTTGTGTCAGTTTTCCATTGATCTTAGGTCTGACCTTTTTTTTTTTTTTTTTTTTTTTTTTTTTTTTTTTTTTTTTGCCG
>JAYMFT010228826.1:0-11227 GCA_038088735.1 Panulirus argus
CACAATATATATATATATATATATATATATATATATATATATATATATATATATATATATATATATATACCTATGCCAATTCTTAACAAACAGTCCAGCGCTAGCCAGGACCTCTTATTAAAGGCTCCTTCAGCCCGAGGCCGCGCTAGTTCTAGAAGCCGGGATATGTGGGCTCACTCCTCTGAAGATAAAATCTTCGACGACGACACTACTTCCATCCAGTGATTCAGCCTCGCCAAAAGTGACTTTGCACAAGTGTAACCTCTTGCTGGCGGAGGCCGACAATCTCTCTTTCTCTCTCTTTATATATGAAAATAATCTTCCTCACTGAACTGAACCCTGTGACCCGAGACGGAAAACAATTCGTCCCTCCGGTCATCAACGCAAGATCTAATTTGAATACATCCCTTTGATCGCTCAAAGTGTACAGCAACCAATGCAGGGAGACAAGCAAACATACGCGACAAGTATACTGAGCGAGTTTTCACATTGTAAAAACATTAACTCCAGGGTGCCTTAGCCTCGTCTGTGGTTCCCACACCCACTACGGGGTAACGCCTGTACCCCTTACCCAATACTACAATTACCACAGAGTTAAGCCCGGTCCTCAAGTCTGTAATTCTACATCATTAAGGTAGAATCACCACTATCAGCTCTCCCTGTTTCATCACGGTATACTCTATGTATAATAAAATACATATACAGGCAGCAAGTAAACTGTCATGATTCCCCCTAGCTCTACATCCATACCGACATGGCCCCATCCTACCTACACTCCCATTCCACCATGCTATGATTCTACACAGAACCCCCTACATCCACTCCCACATATTACTGTTCCATTCTAACCACACCCCTATATAATCCTGCTCCGGTCTCCTTATCCCGCCACACTATCGCGGTAACCCCACCTGACACTGCCATGGTAACACATGCCTAAAAACATCCACATCATTTGACACCACTCTCCCTCAACTCCACACAATCTGCATACTCTCAACCCATCCCCTCCCCTCCCCCACATGTGTGCGAACGCGATGCAGTATGAATGCACATGTGCGTGCGTACGAGCCTGTGTGGTGTCCGCATGCATGCGTGTGCCTAAATAGGAACTGCAGGGAGGAGAGGGAACGGGGGATTAGCGCGTGGGAGTGCCAGGGGAAGGGAGGGGGAAGGGGATGAAGAGAGCAGGGTGAAGGCGGTGTCTCGGCGCTGGTTGGCCCCGGGCCGACCAGCCGTCTCGTCAAGGTTTGGTCAAGGCCATACATACACCAGACGAACCCACTGCACACGTCCCTGCTCCCTTTCTCCTCTTATCCTAACACACACACACCCACACCACATCCAACCATTCAATACATCACCTACAGCATCCGTGGTTATATCACACTTTTTTTATTTAAATCAAAACTGGATCATTCATGTGGATAAAGACCAAAGCATGAAAAACGGAGCTTAAAAATTAGGTTGAAGAGGAGTGCACCCTTAGCATCCAACGCTGTGCCACCAATCCTGCTGCTGCTCTCAGCATCGAAAGAAAACTGGCGAAAATCAGTCCAGCTGCTTCCGCTACCCCACCCCCTCAACGGTCTCCCCCACCAACACCCCTCCCGCTGCAAGTTCAACGACCTAAATTTTGTCCACTCAGCACGCTGAGGTAGGGAGGGAGAACAGCCAACGATGAGAAAAGATGAGGGGTAGTAATAATACTAATACTAATAATAATAATAATAAAATGACAAAAATTAGTTCAATTCCCCAAAAAAGCTCACATCTCGGTAGCGAGTACAAGAAGTGACGACTGTGCAAGCCTCGGTACGCCAGCGAAAGGACGCCCTGGGTGGAGTCATTTCTACCAAGTACGAGACGGGAAGAACACGGGCCAGTCGCCCGGTGGGATTGCGCAATGGTGGGCAACAACCTGCTTAAGCCACAAAACACTCCGGTATCAGGATTATGAAAAAGAAAAAATAATATATATATATATATATATATATATATATATATATATATATAATTCAAAGATATTCTATACTGAAAGCAGACCGGAAAAATTTAAAGAACGACCACATGACAGAAGTTGGAAAAAATGTTGCTTACGGTTACGTATATGCTAAAAATTACCACGCTTTAAAATTCACATTTCTCGTGACTTAGCATGCAAATCAAACGGAGCCATGAAAAAGAAAATTACAGTGTGATTACTATTTGTTACACTGGGAAGACCGGGGGATTACAATCATGTTGGCTCATCTTACAAATATGTACATGTCTTTCTTCGCGTATGCATACGCACACACACCCCAGGTTAGACCAAGTACCCATTAATCATCCAGCCCCGAGGGGAGGATGAACACCTGAGTTGGGTGTAGGCCGACCGCCATGACCTGGATTTCAACCAATGCGAGTCTACCACCGTCCTAGCCCATCTTGACCTAGTAATTACCTATAAAGTGCGGGGAGGGAGTTGTACACTCATGGGACCCCAACTCTTTAACATTCTCGTAACATACTTCTTAAAATTTAAGTATGATGTGTGTGTATTCAAATACCGCATATATATATAAAAAACACACGAGAAATAGATAACACACCGGTTCTCTTACTTTTAAGATTTTCCTATTGTGATTTTATGGAAAGGCAACCTCACAGGAATGCAGGGCCCCAGTAAAACCTGAAGAGCCTTGCTAAACTCCAGGGAAGCCCCAACCTCAACCTGGTCGCAGCTTCAGAAAATGTCCGTCATCAAGGGAGGCCATGGGACAGAATGTTAACACTCAAAATATCTTGCATTCACACTTCGGAAGCTTTACTTTCACTAAAACCGTTTTATCATCATCGGACAGCAGACAACAAATAACTTCTCATTTTTGCTCATTTAAGAAAACTTGCCATTTTGCCTGATGATCAACAATGTTCCCACCTCTTCCCTAGCCCAACAGTAACCCCTTGTCGTCTTTCTGACGTAAGAGAAATTATCCAACTCGCTAAAACATCAGCAAACTCCTCCATTTTACTTCCATTTATAAATCTTCACCTTTGACATACTACAACTTCCCCAGCCATGTTTCCCAATCTAGGCCGTCACCCTCAAGCATACCGTGTCGTCCTAAAAACGACCATTACTAACTCAATAAAGAATGACTCACTAAAACAGACCTAAGATACATCACAAAATGCACGAGCAAAAGACTGGAAGACTTGCACACCTCAATCCCTGACTGGAATGAAAATGTACAGTTTCTTGCCATGTGTAGCCTCTAGGATGTGTAGCTAATTCATTAACTACAATTGTAGTCTCTATCCTAAGCAATTTACCCAGTTTACTGCTTACCAGTAGAATTTACTTAACAGGGATCCCTTCCCTTCTGTTGTGTACCCTTACAACCTGTCATGTTTCTCTTCTCTAGGTTATGTAGCCTGCTTACTTATTATCGTGTTTCTTTCCTAAGTAGTGTAGCCAGCTTACTTTCTCTTGTCTTTTCTTTTTTCGTTTCTTAATTCTCTATATTCCAATCTAAGCCCGGCCTTGATGTGGACTTTTGTCCGTGACTTAAAAAAAAAAAAAAAAAAAAAAAAAAAAAAAAAAAAAAAAAAAAACACGAGTTTCTTTCTTAGGTCGGGTAGCCAGCTTACTTCTTAACGTGTTATTACTTCTGTGTCATGTAGCCAGCTTACTTCTTACCAACAGTTTCTTTCCTAGGTCGTGCAGCCAGCTCACTTCTTAGTTTTATTTTATTTATTTATTTATTTTTTTTTTTTTTGGGGGGGGGTCGCGTAGCCAGCTTACTTCTTTCCTAAGTTGTATAACCAGCCTACACCTTACCATGGGTTACTACTTTCCCAGGTCGAGTAGCAAGCTTACTTTTTATCATGGGTTATTTCCTGGGTCATGTAGCCAGCTTATTTTTAACCATGGGTTTCTTTCTTAGGTTGCTAAGCCAGCATAGTTCTTACTATGATTTATTTCCCTGGATCATGTAGCCAGCTTACCTCTTTCAATGGGTTTCATTTCTAGCTTATGAAGCCAGCGTAAGTCTTATCATGGGTCTCTTTCCTAGGTAGTGTAGCCTGCTTACTTATTACCATGGGTTTCTTTCCAAGCTTCTATAGCCAGCTTCCTTCTTACCATGAGTTTCTTTTCTAGATTGTGTAGCCAGCATAATTCTTCCCATGGGTTTCTTCCCCAGGCATGTGTGCTCAGTTTGCTTCCTATCACAGGGTTCTTTCCTAGCTTGCATAGCCAGCTGACTACTTGACATGGATTTCTTTGCAAGCTTGCATGGCCAGCCTAGGTTTTTCTTTATGATTTATCTATAACTTCCCCAAGACCCATCTGAAAAAAATCCTGGGTTTACTCCAAGACACCTTACCCAGGTGCTCATACAACTCTTAAGGTTGCCCTACTTCCAATAGCAGTGATTCACAACGATGGACTTCTTTGGAGTGAGAAGCTCTTCAACGAGCCTGTGCTCCCTTTCACTAACAGACGATGATACAGCCTCGCTGAGGGTGACTTTTCACTTACATGCAAGTGGAGTCAAATAGATTTTTGTTAAACTTGGTATTTGGTTTACATTGACCTGATCACTCGTAAGTCATATGATTTGCAAAGGCTGATTTAACTACTAAATCAGCAAGCATGTGTCATGTGTAATTACTGTTATCCTTACAACTCATGGATGATGATATCTTAGCATCTCCCTGATGTTAACTTTGATAAAGCATTTGATGAGATTGCTAACTCAGAACTAATGCTTATCTTAAATTAATCATATCTGCTTTAATCAAGTTTCTAAAGTCAAACCAGACATTTGAAATTGAAAGTCAATGATCACGTCAAATATTCTATTTGATACATCTTTCAAAGAACAACCATGAGTAAAACTAATTACAAGCAGACTGCAAGTAACAAAACTGGCTTATTAAATGAGGCACTTTGATAAACAATTTACTTATAAAGTAAAATCAAGAAATATATAAAAACACCCAAACTTACATCCCTAAGCGCAAAACCTTCACTCTATAGTAGCTTGACGCTGGCAACACGTGCCCTTATCACGGCCATCTTGGATGAAAAAATAGAGGGTAATAAAGACAACAAAAAACTTAATCATACCTCAGATGTTTGTAGAACTAACTCTTTAAGACAACAAAAAACTTAATCATACCTCAGATGTTTGTAGAACTAACTCTTTTAAGTTATCAGTGTTATAGCAAAGACACATAAAAGAAGGAATTTCCATTGCTTCAATATTTTAACTCTTAATTGTCATACAGCACCCAGTAAAACATGTATGGTTTGAATGGAAAGATCATGAACTACTATATCTGCAAAGGCACCACCCATTTTTCAATTATTATTCCTTTCATGTACTTTATTTTGAGTGCATGAATTAGTTAAAAACTTACAATAAAGAATTTTTTGGGAAAAAAAAGTCATTCTCTGACTGTTAAATGCATTTTAAGTGCTGAAGAGCAACTCCAAGACAGGGTAGGTAAGGTTTATTCTCATATTCTTTTTTAAACGTAAAGATGATCATTAGCTCTTGCAGTAGCTATGAAGCTACGGAAGACAGCAATGTTGTAAAAGTATATAAAAATACAATTGACAGTATTGTTCACTGTGAAAAAATGTGCACTGAACCAAAACACAAACAATCACTTGCCTCTCTCTGATTGTACCATCAATTTTTCTCGTATTTCTACATTAATTAAAATGTAATTTCTCTTTAATGTATGCATGTCAAGAAATTACAAAAGTATATTGTGATGAAAAAATATTCAGTATAAATCATGACAATTTTCCTTATTATCCTATCTATATATATCCATCCATTCAGTTCCATCCAGGAACTCCCATCATGGAGGTCACCACAGCAACTCTCTCTCCACCTATCCTTGTCCTTACGTGCCTATCTCACACTCACCATTCCATGCATTCTTCCCCATTTCTCTCCCTCCAGTACCTTACACTCTAATTCATTCTCTCACACCAAACCCCATCAATTGTACTATCATACTCTCTCCTCGTAAACTTCCCATCTTGCATTCTTTCCATGAGCCTAATCCACCTCAAAGTATTAAGCTTGAGCCACTCTTGTCACTCCACAATTCATTCCCTTTGCATTCCTTACCATAAATATCTCATTCATCCCCTCATTACTTTCTTCATTCCATGTAGTCATAAAACATACTCTTCTCAATAACTAATTTCCTTAGCCTGGATTCTTGACCTCTGTGACTCATCCCACATCCATTTTTAGCTGCAAAGTTCAGGGCTGATTTTCTGATTATCAGAAAAGATTCATTAACAGATGATTACCAGAAAAGATTCATTAATGGGTCATTTATCAGTAGGAGAATGTATGTGTTCTAGTTGATAGATTCTGGCAAAAGACCACTGGATTCCTTAAACTCTCTTAGGGCTGATGAAGAGTGAGGAATTTCAATTGCACCACCTCTTTCACCAATAACCTAAAGTTCTAGTAGAGTGGGCAGAGCTTTGAAACAGAAAGTGAGTAGTAAAAGCACTCTATCAACAGTTGAGAGCATAAAGAGTTCACTGGTAATACAGATTGAATCTCTGTAATTTGGCAAGCTTGGGACGTAAGCACTGTTATCCATCAGAAAATGCCAGAAAACAGATATTGATCCCTAGGGGAAACCCCTATGTAAACATATGCCCAACCCTTGCCTTGCCAGCTCATTCCACATACATGCTGCTGTGTTATCAAAGGTAGAACAGAGCTTAAAGCACAAAATAATACAACCAACTACATAGGCTTCCAAATCAGGTTCTGCTTTGGGGTGCTCCGAACAATTATATAAGATCAAAAATATTTTACACTTTGGATCGAGGCTAACAGAGTTAAGCCACGTCCACACTATCAGCCAGTTCCTGGTCGGCTGTGCCCTCAAAGGGCAAAGTCTGTCAGCCATGCCTGTGCTGTTGTCCACACTGTTGAAGTGGTTGGTCAGTCAAGATGTACAGCAGCCAGTTGGTGGTTGGCTGGCCAATAGTGCAGTATCACCATGCGTGGTTGAGTTGAAAGGAAGATAGTGCTGTGTAGCATATTGACTATTGTATGCATAATGAATTATATTGATAACACAAAATAACAAACTTTGAATCCTGGTGCAGCCTTCTGTTCATGGAAAATGCACGTTCTCAAAGGCATTCTCTTCCAAAATAATCAGGTCTCATCCACGTTAAAAATCTGCTCAGGAGAATAACTGCCTTCCTCTATAGTGGCCTTGTGGATTCCCAAGAAATCTTAGGGACAACAAACTAAGCACCAACAGCCTCACCAGTCATCTTGATGTTGTGGTAACTATAACATTTCTTAAAACTTGCAAACCAACCAGGACTTGCTTGACATGTCTTCACAGCCTACTATTCCACTGTCTGGTCATTATATATACTCTGGCCCTTTACTTGTATGACAAACATGCTAACAGGAACAACTTCATGAGTTTGTTGTTCGATCCATGTGCTCTTCATTCATTCCATTCTGTCCATAATCAAACTTTGGGAATACAAGGTCTTAGATGCACTGATTATTGTTCCACCCTTGGCACTCTCATAGATCCTCTCTGCTCTATCACAAATAGTTCATAAAGTAGACTCACTAACTCCGAGGGCTCACTTAATATCAGCCGCTCATTCACCTCTCTCATAACATTTAAGAACATCAATCTTAATCTAAATGTTAATGGCATTGCACTTCTTCAAACCCACTCATAACAGGTGGACTTGATAGATGCTTTGGTGATATGCTGCAAGGGGCAAAATACATGCAATATACACTGCAGCATTAATTAGTGTAATACTCCATGACAAAAAACTTTATCCATCCCATGCATAAATGCACTTCTCCTACAACACTGGCAATGCCACACCACTGTGCTGCCAGCCTAATGATGAGTGCATTATTCCAAACTTGGTCCTGCATCAATTAAAAAAGGTGTAAATGGACTGTGGATGTTATTCTAAGTATGGTGTAAAATCAAATACACATAATCTAAGAGATAAATGTATAGCACTTTATTTGGTTTGAAAGTTGATACACAAACCGAGTGATGCTATAATGCTAGAAAACTTGCTTATGGGGTCTACAAATGCCTAATTTTCTTTACTACTGATACATTTTACAGAATGTTGCCATACATTGTATCATTTGAATCCAAGTTTTACACATGTGCTGAGTGGGCTGATATTTCTACAATGATATAAGGTAGGTAGGTAGTAGCTGGTAAGCAGCCAACAACCAGGGAGGTATATTACCAGTAATACCCACTTAGGTATTGGGAGAGTTAATGACATCTACATAGTGAGCCAGTACATTAATGGTTGTCAGGTTGCACTCCTCTAACCCACGTAGCTGTCATTTCTTTCTGCCTCACTAACATGAAGACTATTGGCATACTGTCTACAAACATACAAAATCTCGTCATATTTGAAACAAATGACAACAATTAACTCACACAGCTCATTCTTTGTAACTCTAGATTTTCCAATGGTGAGCACTATGCACTAGCTCTGTCTTTTGACAAAATGGTAGGAGCAATAGATAGAAATAGTAGGGAGGGACACTTAGGCAGGAGCATTAGTTAGAAGTAGTAGGTAGGAGCATTAGATAGCAGTAGTCAGTAGGAATATTAGGTAAGAGCCTCAGCAAACTGCACTAAGGGTAAGGCACTAAAGGCCCAAGAAGTGGCACTGGAGTTCTTTAGTTATGGTGACTTTGTTGCCTTGGCCACCCCTTTGAGGAAGTTCTAATTGGAGCAGGCATCAGAGATATAGATAAATAGATAATATAAGAATAGAATGAATGCTAATAAGACCTGTCCCACACTGGGTCAGATTCCTGCTTCTCTATAGGTATCTGAACTCACTGTTTATCTTCTGAACCAGTGATCCATGGGACAGTTAAGTGGAGTACATTTTTTTATTACGATGGAATTTCACCTTGACAGAAACCACAAGATATCTGTAGCATTAAAAGAGGTAAGTTATCTTTATATTTTCTTTATATATTGATACCTTACATGACTTATCTGTTACCTAATCCCACATTTTTCCTCTACCACTTGCAAGTTATTTAATAGAAAAACACCAATTTCAAGAGTGAAAAGGAAAATCTCACATTTTTAAATCACTTTGCACTGGCAATAGTGATTTCATAAGAACACATCATCCTAAAAAATAAGAATACAGATAAATGAACTTATTATGTATGATAAAACAATCAGCATTCAATTTTTCAGTGTAGGTAAAATACATGATAAAATATGCACAGTGACTACTCGCTTGACACTCGGGCCTTACTCCTGCACCCTAACATGATGTGCTGAGACATATACAAAACTTAAACACATCAACAGTCTAATTATAACATACAAAATACAATTTTAAAGTGATATTTTCATTGCTATACAACTATCTTTGAAATTGTAAGAATAGAGACATTTTCTAAACTAAAAACACACGAAGATCACTAGCTTGGAAAGGAAACTTAAGTCCAGAGTTTAAGGGCTGAGGCTCCAGACACTTATTGGCACAAAAAATTACTAGCAACTAATGCTTAAAAGAGGAAGAGCAAGCCATTATCCTTCTTGAATTCAATTCAGCTTGCAAGATGTCAATAGCAAATATGTATCCTTGAGAATATCTATTATTCACCAGGTATTAGTATTCATTTTGGAGTGGCACTTTAACTCAAAATTAGTTCCCAATTTCTGCAAATTCAGGAACCAGGAGGACAGAGTTCACACAAGATCTCTTGATTCTGTGCAGTACATCATTCAAATGTTCAGCAAGAGTAGTTTATTGCTATCTTTGTCCAAACTAAATAAACATAAAGTAACTATAAATCTAAATAAAACCTAAAATCTAACTAAAGCATGCATCTAAAGATCTCACATATCTCAGCTCTCCAGTTCTCAACCTGCATTAACTGATGACTGGCTACACATTCTGAAGACACTCTTTACTATTTATAAGTCTATTGGTTGTCTTTAAGTGTTCAACATTTCTTTTGTCATGGCTTGGGGAAAAATGAACTTTATAATGTCACAGCCTTATTGACTGTGATATGTAACAGAATTTCAAACTGAATAACATGATTCACTGTGGAGAATAAGTAATAGCTGGTAAGGCATGACTGGGGTCTTTTTGTTTATTCTTCATCAATAATTAAGTCGAAACTGAAAAATAAGTTTTACTGTGGAGAATAAATTATGGTTGTTGAAATATGACTGGGATCCTTTCTTATCCAAATAAATAAATCAGTAATGCCAGGGGCAATGAAGATCAAGGAAAATGAATGAGCACTATTGTACAATGTCCACAAAAGACCTTGTCTGCTTCCACATACGTTTGCAAAACAGTGTCATACTTACATGTCATTAATTTGTCATCTACCATTTGGCCGTGATCACTATCTGCAGACATCTGGGCTTGGAACTGTCAAGGTTCCAGAAGTCTTTAGATCCATGTTTTGGTTCCACAGGGTCTTGATCTCCTTAAAGGGGCGAGGCACTGATCAGGTGATGCAGGAGGCAGCCACCTGATCATGCACTCTGAGCACCTAATGTGCTTAAAAATCTCACATGCACCCAATTCTCAAGCTCCCAGGCTAGAAATGGGGCTTTCTCTTTCTTATTAAAGTAAGAACCAACCATCTTGAAGCACAGGTGGAAGAAATACAAGCCCCAAAGGTGAAATTACCAAAATGAAGTGGCAGCCTGGGAGATTAAACAAAGATGATCGTTCCCTCAAGTGATCCTGAGGCACACTGATTAGGTTGCTGATGCTCACACCATTAGTCTCTAAAACTAGATGTATGATGAGTTCACCCTAAGGGTGTCATATGCTTGTAACCATGATAAACCTTAGTAGCATTTCCCCTTCAAAGATATATGGGGGTGAAGGAGAAGGCTTGGCTTTTTGTGAAGCAGAGCTAGTAAATCACCAACAGAAACAATGAAAATCTCACCTAACTTTCCCTAAAAACAAAGCTCAACCCAAATTCTTCTCATTTTGAAAATGTTATTGTTTGGGACCTGTACTTATATTCAACTGCAGTTGGACAAAACTTTGGGCCCTAAAAAGTTTTTATGTTAGCTAAAATGGTATGGGCAACTGAAGGGAATACGTGGGAAGTATTCTTTCTCCCCTATCCCCAGGGATAATATATATATATATATATATATATATATATAT
>JAYMFT010228837.1:0-11227 GCA_038088735.1 Panulirus argus
ATATATATATATATATATATATATATATATATATATATATATACTTACTTACCTACCTACCTAGGGGATCTTGCCCTGAGGGAGGGGGCAGCGCCGCGCTTGTACTCCCGAGCCTGTGTTAACCTTAACGAGGTAACGAGAAGCAACTTGACCTTGAGAGGTTACTCCCCACACCGGCCTCCTATGTACTGGCCCTCATGGCTGCCGATCGCTCTGGTCTTATTAATCATTCCTGGGCTCCCTCCTGGCCTCCCCGCCAACCACTACGCGACACAATCAATGCTTAATGAACCAAGTTTCGTTATCTGTTGTTGAGAAACGGTCAGCAGCGACTTCCTCTGTGTACTCATTCAATCCAGTCACTCAGCACTTAAAGACAAACGGACAAATATTTTGTTTAAAGTCTAACTTTAAAAAGTCGTCTTCCAATATAATATTTCCGTCAGTCAAACCTCTTCCGAGAAACTGCTTCGGACAGAGCGACCCAGCTTCACGAACCTCCTCGCGCAATACGTAAATTACTGACGCCTGTCGCAGGGCACACGCACACCTGCGAGCCACACAGCACACCAAGGGCACGGCTGCATTTCTGTTATCATTGGAGACGACGTATACGGGGCCGGATGAGATGCCTCTCTTCCCTCGCTTTGTGAGGCAATCGCTGCGTTGCTCGATACCGTCTCCAACCCTTCGAGCACGACGGTAAATCCTTTCAGTCCACCGGTACGACCCCTTGGGTACGCCTAAACGACCCTTGAGTACAGCGGGACGACCCTATAACCATTGAAACACAAGGGGTCGTTCCGTCGTGCCTCAAAGATGGTACCATCGCTTTCTTGGGCAGCGGCCGGACGCGCCAACATGACAGACACCATTCCCTGTGTGCTGTGGCTGACGAGGCCACGCAACCCACCACACGCCTCACCACACACCACACCTCACCACACGCATCACCACACACCTCACCTCCCCAGACGCCAATTTGTTAATGACGAAACTTTTGACTGTGTTTCGGATGCCATTAGCCAGAGTAACGAGACGAAACAGTCCACAGCAGTGCCACTCCTCCAACACGCCAACATCCCATTTATTAAAACATAAAACGAGTAACGTTTTTCTCCACACACTTTTGACAATTAATTAACGTACCTACAGCACAACACCTTCGGCTTAAGTCGACTGGTTAATACTGGAAAGGGGTCGTGTGGCCAGAGCAAGGCTGAATCTCCAGCAGGCGAAGAGCTTTTACTGGATGGCAGACTTTGCAAGTCGTTGATGACATGTTCTGCCAACACGAGCAGAGGGGAAAAAAAAAAGAAAAAGCTTCTGAAGGCATCAATACGTCAGACCTGAACTGCCTCCATGAGGAAGTCATCAATCTGAAAGCAATTGATGGCAATGATTCTAATCAACAATGATCCCTACAATATGTCATTGAGCTCATCATGTGGACTGACTACTTTGAACAGAAATCTATATTGTATGTTTTAGTCAATTCTGAAAGCGTATGTTTAGATGCATAACTGAGATGTATACAATTCTCTCCCTCTCTCTCTCTCTCTCTCACGTTATTCCGTTTATTCCAAAAATACATCTTTATGTGTATTCAAATTAAACTCGTCGAGTTTGAGACCAGACTTTGTTTATCTGCTGTATGCATATGTCAGGGTGACTGCTGAATTTGTTGTTAATTATGAAATACAATAAAAATTCACCATCAGAAATTTTCAGCGCTCCGGCCTCGCACAGTTCCCAATTACCGTTTATTTTTGTAAATACGCTATTTGTTCTATATTTTTAGAAATATATAAAAAATAATGATACTTAAATCAGTGTTCAAAACATAATTCCCTAAGAACCTAGAATGGAGGGAGATTAATTACATACGATGAGATTTTACCGAAACGCGGGGCTAGCGCGTAGCGCTCACAACAGGAAGATCTACCGTGTCTCGTAAAAAAGTGTCCCCCCGCCCCCCACATTTTCAAGGGCGGTACACGTCAAAGGTTAATTGTGGGTATAAACATATGACGCTCTCTGGGTGGAATGGTTGTACATCTGGCCGCTGGGGCCAGCGTGTCTAACGGTGTGAGCACCAGCAACTCGCCTCAGAGTGCCTCAGGCTATCTTGAGGAGAGGATGCTCTTTCTTTACTCTTCCAGGCTGCCACTTCTGTTCAGGAATTTCGTTTCTGGGCGCTGTATTTCTTCCGCCTGTGCTTCAAGTTGGTTGCCTCGCCTCATTCAGGAGATCAGGACCCTATGGACCTAGAATACTGCAGGAACCCTGCCAATTCCACGCCCAGACGTCTGCAGATGGTACTCAAGGCCAAAGGAGAGATGATGAAGTAGTATGATGTAAGCGTGACATCGCCTCTGATGAAAATGTACGGGAGAGGCGGACAAGTTTTTTTCTTTTTTTTTTTTCAGACAGTAGAATTCCTGGGACGAAGGAGCGAAACGATAGCACTTCAGTGGATGGTTTCGCTGCCTTGGCCCAGGTTGCTGCCGTCTGGCAATATTTAATTGTAAGTACATCTCTCTCTCTCTCTCTCTCTCTTCATGATACAGAACTAACACGCCGTTAACCCACTATATCTATAACATAAACCGGCCGGGAAACTAAAAATCTCTGATGGTTAATATTCATTGTTATTCACGATGAAGAAGATATCTAACAGCAACACTGACATACATATGCAGCAAGTAAATAAAGTCTGATCAAAAACTCGACGAGATTAATTCACATAAAGACGTGGTCTTAGGACGGAGAAAATACACATAATTTTCAGTTCAGTGTTCACATCAAATCTGCCGTTGGACAAAAAGCTGAGTGTAATCTGAAGAGTTTAAAATCATTTTTATACAAAGACACGCGTTTTTGCTCGAGCCAACAGAATGAAGAGAGAATTGCAGTAATTGGACAGCGAGTAATGGAGAGGTCAACGATTAATCACGTGATTGGATGAAGGGCAGACCAATCCCATTGGATCAGCCAATTGCTCCTCTGTAGCAGCTTAACCGTGAAACTGGGCCACTCTTCTTTATGTACAACGAGGAGTGACGGTCTTTAATAACGATGATAATAATAATAATAATAATAATAATAATAATAATAATAATAATAATAATAATAATAATCAATATGTCATTATTAGCAGTAAGAGTAGCAACACTATATTTATGATTGATGACACTTTAAATATATACTTATAGAAGGAAAAAGAGAGAGAGAGAGAGAGAGAGAGAGAGAGAGAGAGAGAGAGAGCAGCAGTAATGACAAAAGCAAGTGTATTAACGATCAAAGTAATCAGCAGTCGTAGCAATAATTACCATAATGATAACAGGAGTTAATTATATTCACAGAAATGAGAACAGCGAACGAAAACAATAGGGACAACGTAGTATGAAAATAATTAAGTGAAGAACGTTCAGTCATGAATAACCAACACGAACCTTGTTCCAGAAGAACACATTGTTCCACAAGAGTTCTGTTATGAAACAAACTATTGTACGTGACTCTTGTTATGGAAGAAAGTGTTCTTTAGGACTCTTGTGATGGAAGAAATTGTTCTACGTGACTCTTGTCAAAGGACACATTGTTCAACAAGACTCTTTGAAACAAAAGAAATTGCTTTGTAAGACTGGTTACAGAGAAACAAATTGTTCTACAAGACTCTGGTTACATAGGAACAAACTGTTCTACAAGATTATGCTGGGATAGATAAGCTTTGCCTACAGTGAGCAGAGTCGTGAGGCGAGGAAGGAGGGGGTAAATACGACCCCCTGCAGTGGACGACCTCCCTCCCCTCTCCCTCACTACTAATCCCCCGAGGAGGGGCACTGGGGTCGTGACCCCTGCCTGCTGGTGGTGTGGGCCAGTGTGGCCCGGTGGATGCCCCACCTCTTGATTCCAAGAATTTCCAAATCTCGTCCCAACTTGCGTAAGATTCCCCCCAAGAAAAGCGGACTTGTGTGAGAAGCGGCGGCTGCCTCGGCCGGTGCCAGTACACTGGCGAGGAACCCCGGGGCGTTGGTCTGACTCGCCTCTCACCGACACGGAGAAGCAAGCCCCTGTGGTGATGATGGCGCCGGCTGCACCATCGAGAATAAGACCCAAACATTCAAAACATTCTACCGTTTTACTACACTGGAAGAGAGAGAAAAAATAAGATTAAACCCAAACCCCTTAAAGACGAACGTGACCGGATCGTACTTAGGACTTGAGTGAGTATAGAGCAGCAGGAGGGGGACTGGGGGAGGAGCATTAGCTGGGCTCCCCAGCACCTGCAAGCCAACACCCCCGTCTGTCTGTGGCGCTGGGGAGGGGAGGAGGAGAGGGGAGAGGGCAGGGGGAGGGTAAAGAAGCCCCCCGGCTTCCATCAACCCTGATAGAGTTTAGGGTCTCACAGAGAATAAAACATGTCCTGGGGCCTGGCTCTGGGGCCCCCTTCCTCCCCCCAGGATCTCTGCACCTTGCGCCTCGCTCCAGCTGGCAACACTGCCGCCGCCACACCCATTACCACACCCTCGCCATGCACCCGCGACCACACATCCCCCACTGACCATTCCAACATCAACTTGAGCAACTCAGCTCCTCTGAGGAATTCCGTCTGAGCGACCACCGGGGAACCAGCCAGTGGACTGGCAATTATTGTTTACATCCAAAGGCTCCGGGCAATGCATGCGGTGGACCCACACGGGTTCCCTACTGACAGAGACGTGTCGCACGCGTCCTGTACGTGTCCGATGTATCACCACCAATCTGAGGTTGCTTATGACGCTGAAGGGCGGTCAAAGCGTGACTGACAAAGCCTGGTCTCGCCCTTGAGGAAGTAAGTAGCTTTTGTGTCGGATACAGTTTCCTTTCTGGAATCTGCCGCCAGAACCGCGTCGTCTGCAAAACACGATAAGTTCCCGAGTGCACTTTCGTGTGATGATCACATCGTCAGGAGGGAAGAATATAACAGTCTGTTGGTATACAAAGCAGAGACGTAGCTAGGACACCATGTGTGTGTGTGTGTGTGTGTGTGTGTGTGTGTGTGTGTGTGTGTGTGGTGGCGCTACAGGTGCCCCCCCCCCCCCCGTGACCCGCCTCTCAACACCTTGACGTTTATTAGGAAAATTTGCATTTTGTTTCTCTTTCCAGCAGGGAGGAAGGGGGGGAGGTGGGGGTAATCTGCGTCCTTCCCACCCCCTCCCCGTCTTTCCCTTCCCTTCCCCCGGGCCTGGGAGTTCCAGGGAAGACAGGGAGGAGGAGGAGGACAGTGTTATTCCTACAGACACGACCAACTCACCGCGTACGTTGATGATGCACCCCTGCGGTGGGCCCCCCTTCCCTCCCTGCTTAGCCGACGTGAAAAGAGATAAAATAACAATTTCATATTCCTATATTTTCCCCCCGTGCAAACGCTGCCTGTATTACGTCATCATATATCATATATTTCGCGCTATATGATCGCTAACTCATTCTGCCGGAGGACTCCTTTCTTCTTCATTTTTCCGCAGGGTTAGCAAAGCAGTTTCTTTTTTTTTTTCTCTCTTAACGTTAATACCGTAAGCGCATTACCCTTTCCTAGGATTAAATTTCCAGGTTCGGAGGCACGAGCCTGGGCAGCGAGCTGTGGCACCCAGGCAACCACACACACACACACACACAGGAGATTCCGCCTCCCGTATGCTCACTGACTCAGCCTACCGACGTCCCTACAGCCGTGCGATGCCATACAGGGAAGGGTTCAGGGCCGGATACAGCAGGAAGTGGACTGCCTCCACCACCTCCACCACCCACGGCCGAGCGGTGGTGGTGGCGGTGGAGGAGAGAGCAAGACTTCCCCACCAGTTCAGTTACCTCTCAACCTCGGTCGGGGGAGGAAGCGCCACCCAGCTCTCCCCGTCTCCCGTCTCCCCCACGCTGCCCTCGGGACATCTCCCCGAGTCAAACGTCTCCCCAGAGACTTACAGCGTCTCTCCATCTCGTCCCCAGACAGTAACGGGAGTGGTGATCACGGCAGACGTCGTTACAAAGTAAAGATTTATTCATGTTTGGAAAAGTGTTCAGCTCCAGATGCACTCAGCACTGGGTTCCCGCTGAGGCGGACTTGTGCCTGAATCTCTCAGATCTGCACGAGATATTGACCTGGTGACCGTGAGATACTGGGCGAGCGAGAGACGTGAACTGTCTCTCTCTGCAACTCGCTGTTTGCTTTATTCACCATTCGCGACAAATAGTGACTCGTTCAACAAGCAAAGGGGGAAACAGCAGGAGCCAGCCAGACCCACCCTCCAAGGATACATATCATCGGACTTCAGTATACATACACGTGTCCACACTAGTATACATATGCGTTCCACAGACGGCGGGAAGGATTGGCTTTGACGACCGTCAGAGAACCAGAGATGAACAATCACCTCCTACGTCTCGCCTTGTGCTAATCTGAATAACTCTCTCTCTCTCTCTCTCTCTCTCTCTCTCTCTCTCTCTCACAAGGAACATCGCTGATAAACCAAATCACATACGGTGAGTGCGGGGGGGCGGGAATCCTGCGAGTGTTGGACCCCTTCTCTGCAGGGAATCGAAATTTAATTGAACGAGAAAAGAACAAGATTTTCGAACCGGCCGTGACACGGCCTCGCGTTGACCACTGAGTCACACGCTATGCTCAGTGTTATGTCATATACGTGGGAGGTAAACTGTCATGTATGTACATGGGAGGTAAGTGGCAGCTCAGTACTAATAAATCAATCTGCCACGAGATGAAGGTCACTGGAAAGGTTTAATATGACAGTGAAATGACAGTCATCGCATATATCATGTCACTGACAGCTGTCATGTCATGAGACGAGTACGCCAGACCCGTAAAACCTGACTCCTTGGAAAATAGTTGGCTAAGTGGCATTCAGGCAATTACCTCGTTAGTTCCCAGTGACAGCAAACTGGCAGTTACAGCAGTAGTCAGACAACGGAAATGGCTTGTGGTGTGAACGTATGAGAACAGAGGACACAACGGAACAAGACGCAACAGTGAGATACGTGGGGAACGGTAAAGGAAACAACAGTAATGTACTGTACAGCTCGACCAACAGCCCCAGTGAACAGTGACCCGCAGTGAGTTCGTTTTCCGTCATTCAAGTGAGTTCGGTCGAACGAGAATGGAACTCTGTGCTCCCCACCAGTGAACGCCGTCGACTGTCCTGACCTTAGCAGAGGAAAGAGACGGATACATGGCGGTCAGGCTTGGCTGGGGTCAAGCGGCAGCCCAGTAGGAGTGCCAGAGACGGCCGCGCGAACAGACGCAATGGGTCCCATCCTGTGGCTGCTCATCCTTCAGAGCAGCTCCTGCTGCGTGGCCGCCAAGCCCAAGCTGCGAGGGGGACTGGAGAGCAGTAAGTTCTGCGTGTTCTCGTTCTTCATCTTTGTTCTCGTTTCTCTTCCAAGTAGCTTGTATCATCTCTCTGTTCCTACCAGTGCCTGTAGACTGGTTCCGATCGGTTAGCTCTGCCCGTTTCCGAAGTCTGATTGGCTGGCATTGTTCGCGTTTTATTTATGTCGTCATTGGCTGTCGGTGTTCATACCTGTTCATTTTGCAGGCCGTCAGTGTTTACACGTGCGTTCATATCTGTTCATTTTACGGCTCCGTTAGTGTCTGGGTGCGTTATGACTGGTTCTTATTGTTCAATAGGCTTCCGTTTGCGCGTTCCCGTATAATAACAGGGATGTTGGATTGAACACTATATTGGGTATTCTAACTAATCCTTGCATGTTATCCATCAGAGAATTAATCTCACTCTGATGAAATCTGTTGATCTGATTCGATCAGCAAATCCACCAATCCCTTGATGCTATTGGCTATCACCGTTCAGTCATTTCCTATTGGCTGCTGAATGATAAACACAGTTTTATGAGTGGGTCCCTGTCTGGCTAATCCGACACTAACTTAGCTTCTCTAAGTAGGTTTTGATTGGCTGTTCCCCATTACGGCTGCAATTTCGTTGACTGCTGGGTGAAGAGGGGGCATTTTGGCCGGTTTTATGTTCCTCAAGACAGACAGCGTTCTACCGGCTGATGAAGTAGCGTAGGGTTCAAATTGGCCGATCTTTCATATGCTTTAAGTTTAGGTGCAAGAAGTGGTTCAGTTTACTCTAAACACCCTGAGCACGACGGCACGGCCTTTGAAAACGACGGGACGACCCTTGGGGCGTGAAGGGCCCGTTCTTTGACCTTACAGTCAGGAATCAGGCCATCACACCCGAGCGTCCTGCCTTCAAGGGTGGAACCGTCTTGCTCAGGAGCTCGGACGCCGGGAAGCCACTGAGTGTGAACCACCTCCCAGTTGCCCCCACTTCACATGTAGCGGCTCCAAAACTCTCCTCAAATGGCCATGTTAGGAAGCCAGCTCAGGGGCGGGCACCTGTGGTGGTGGTGAGGCCAGCCAGCGGTGGTGTGGTTATATTGACCGGCGTGTGGTGTACTGTGGAGACGACCCTGTAACTCACGAGTGGGAGGGACCTCGTGTTACGTTCCCGCCGTAACTCATGACTGGGAGAGGCACCCGACTGGGGGAGAGGGGGAGGTTGGATTTGGAGGGGCCCACGTGCACGCTGGAACACAACTCCTTGGAGGTGCGACACGAACAGGGTTCTACTTTTGGAGGGAACCACAGACGCCACGCACATGCTCCCTGTCGTCAGCCACACCAAGGGAACCGTGTCTGTACTGTCCTCCCCCGCCCTCTCTTCCCTGTGTCTGTGTCATGTCTGTGGAGTGTGTGTGTCTGTGTCTCTCTACCGTTAACGTATGTGTCTGTGTTACACTATGTACCTGTCGTATCGACATTCCTGTGCTTGCAATATGGATCCGCAAACACTAGTATCCGCTGACGGACACAGTATCCAACCCCCATCCCTTCCTCTACCCATAACTATCTAATTAACCCTCAGTCAGCCCTGTCCACCATCCACCCACCCAACCAACCATCCACCTAAGTCCACCAGAGGAAGGACTTGCCTCTGCAGATCCAGTTCTTCAACTTGCGTCCTGAAATACATTTTCCAATCCTCTCTTTTATCTCGCTCTAATGAGATACTTTAATTAGAGCTATTTCGACCCTGTCACACTAACTTGAAAACTGATAAGAGAGAGCGCCTTTATTTGCCAATCAATTAGCTATCAAACTACTGCATTCGTCTGCTTTCACTTAAATCACGGTTTCCTTCACATAGCCATCTGCATTCTTGAAGGAAGTTTCCTGTTACGACCTTTCTTCCGACCAGGGTCAGGTCAAATGTCAGGCCATCGCAACCAAAGGCCGAGCCTTCCTGCTTAAATGTCGTACTGCAGTGATCGAGTCGTGCTCAAGGCCTTAGCACTGCTACAGAGACCACGATGTCTTCATAAGACAAGAGGAGGCCGCTCCCCTCAGGCTGGATCTGCTACCCTGATGTTCCCCAGGAGAGTGAGCGCCTCTCTCTCTCTATACCTTGTTATAGAAACGAGTTTTTCGTGGATTTCTACAGCCTGACCGTATCTTGAATACCTACAGATCTGCCAAAGCAATAGACTAATGGCATACAAAAAGTCGTTTCAAACTGTTTCATCACTAGTCTGATGGTCGAATTTAATATATTTTCTATATGTCTTTCTCATAAAGGGTCGTTTGTCGTCGTATCTCGTGAACGAATACTTCTGTGCATTTATCCGTGTTTGTGTTCTTGTCAGACACTGTTTGTTTGTTATTACAGATCTGTAGATTCGCTCCCTCGTCTGAGGCAGTCGACTAGGAATATATATATAAATATATTCAGGTAAAATTTTTCATAAAAACTCAATACATTTTCCCAGTTAACACGTCTATCTCTGTACCATTAAGGATCCCAACTCTCATATTCTGTCATATATTCTGACTCAATAGAATATTCAGGATGGGTTTCGATAATTTTCGCTCGACACTCAGCTCCGACATAAGAACTGTTTTGCCGTGCCAAATGTCGCATGCCATTGCCTTCGCCCCCGGGGGACCCACCATCGAGGCTCGACCTTGAGGGCGAAATTCCCACAGTGGCCAGTGGTCCCGTGGGCCCAAACTTTATTCCCCAACGCTTGGCAAAGCTTTCTTATGGAGAAAGTTTATTCTCGTCGAGCGATGCGCTTGGTATTGTTGTCTTGGACGGTGGTGCCTTGTGTCTACCGCAGTAAGATAACCCCTTCAGCGTGAGATAACCAAGCCCGTCGAGAAAGACAGCCCCAGGAGTTACGATAGCAACTCGTCAAGTAACATAAGCAAGTAAGATAGCAATCCCTTGAATACACTAGTTTCTGAAATAAGATAACACGAGTACGACTTCCCTAGACTAAGATAACCCTCCGAGTAAGATAGCCACTGGGTTAGATAACCCGTTGAGCGAGATAATCCTTCTGGTAAGATAACGAGTAAGGTTAACCTCGTACGCGTAAGATAACTGACCGCTAAAGATAACCAGAACATCGGGATAAAACCAGCCCTTGCGATAACTCCGGGTCCCTGCACGAGTTATGACCTCGTTCCCTCGCCCAGGAAAATGTGGGAAGAATCCATCCGGCCGCAGATGTCATTCTGATGCCCAGGAAGTAAAGCCTAGTCGGGAAAAAATCTCCATTCCATGCACGTGATTATTCCCCTGGCTCCGGACGCGCAAGGGTGTCCCCAGGGGCTAATATCCCTCGCTATTGGATGAGAATAGCGCCCTCTATCCCCCGTGTGCCAGGATAGCACCCTCTATCCCCTAGTGTGTAATATCAGGCCTCAGGGGAATAGGGTCTTATATCAACAATTCATTCAGGGGAGGGCGGCCTCCAACTCCGCTATTCATGGCGTGCTTCTGACCATGGGAACGCCCCTACTCCCCAGCCCCCCTCCTTAGGCAGGGCGCCCCTCTCCCCCGGAACTTGATTAGTTTAATGAGAAAATGTATTAAAAGGCAGGTGGACGAGATGGAACAAGATTACTTGCAAGATTACTCCTCCTGGAAGGCCTTAAAATTCTCAGCCACACACTGCCCAGAGAACCTAACTTTATTTATTTGATTACTGGTAATCTAGACACACACACACACACCTTAATTACCCAATGATCATAAGAATAATTAACGTTAATGCTTGGCCCATCTCAGCGCCTCATCTTACCAACGCACAGAAATCTAGATCTTCATCTTGTAGTGTTAGCCAGAGCAGCTCTGTGTTCCTTGGTCCA
>JAYMFT010228848.1:0-11227 GCA_038088735.1 Panulirus argus
AGCTACATGATTAACAAAGCCAATAGGTGTTTCTTTATTTTATACCGTGCACGTCAATTTGATTTTAGTAAACAAACGTTATTTCAGTTGTATACATGGTACATTCGCACTACAATTGAGTATGCTGCACCCGTTTGCTATCAAGGACTGACGCAGGCGCAACACAGTACCTCGGAACGTCAACAAAAAGAGAGCGTTTAGGATTATCCTTGGTGGTCAGTACGATGCTTACAATAACGCAATGTCAGTTTCAAATGCAAAAAGCCTGTTTGAAAGACGAAAGGAATTAACGCTGAAATTTGGAAAGAATCTGATGAGCTCCACAAAACACAGGTCACTATTGCCGCCCTTCTTACGCGAGGTGCACGGCAGGGAAACGCGGCGGGGCGGGGCGGGGCGTTGTTACAAGCTGTGCGTTGCCGCACTTCCTGCTATAAACACTCCACCACACCATATACTGTAACTACACACAGTCAGACTGCCTGATGTACCTAATGTTGAAGCATAACGCATGTTTATTATTCATTGTTTTAGGTAGACACTTTAACTTCATGTTTTTAATCTTGACTTTAACCTTTTGGTATGTATTGTCTTAGGTTAGCACTTATATTTCATTTTTTTTGATCTTCATCTTAACTTATATTTTTATTTTCTCAGAGAAACATATCTATTGCATGAATTTTAGACTTAATTTTCCTTGAAATTGTTAACTATTTCGAAATGATTGTGAGCCAAGTCATGTTATAATATGTCAGTGTATATATTTGTAACTTTCTTGGCAAATAAACCATGAATTATTATCATTTTTAGTATTACACACACACACACACACACACACACACGTAGACGTACAGTTGACGGAAAGGACTCCTACGACTCCACCATTGGTATCTACCCTGACAGCAGCTCATCCACCTGTATCGTCCTCCAGGACGCCTCTTAAGCAGCTTCCATAACTGGACCACCACCAACAACCATATTACCCTCAACCAAACCAAGACCGTAACTATGCAAGTCTGCCTCCTTCCTCACTGTATCCAAGGCCCTATTGCCTCCAAGGCCCCAGCCTTCCTTCGTCAGGTTGTTCAGTCCACCAGGATTCTCAGTGACATACGTTTGAGATGACAGACTCGGCTTAAATTAACCTGATCATTATCGTTACGTGCTCGTTCGGTTATCATCTCGACATCCTTGATCGACTCAAAAGACACATGGTCTCACTTCACCTGGAGCCAAAAGCATCAATGCAATTACTGCTTTCCCCGGATTCGCCTTTGTGTCTCTTTTCCGTCTGGCCTTCACCCTCGCGATGCAGCACCGATCATTACAGGTAAGAGAGAGAGAGAGGAGCACGCTGGTTATTATTGGTCCCTTTCACACCGCCTGTGAATCTGCGCTCAACGCATCGCTCTTCCTGAATCTGTCCATCATCTGAAGCTCACCTGACACCTGCTGCAACTTTTACAAGAGAGACCACCCCCTCCCTCGTCCCCGAGCTCCATATTGGCGCCGTAACCAAACTGAACCCACGCAGGCTCGTGCTAACCCCATCTCAACCGATGTAAGCATCTTTTGAGTGGATGTGAGTCTTGGGCCATGAATACTAAAGTTTGGAAAGAGCGGTAGACGTGTTGGAAATGAAATGCCTCCGAGGACATTATTGTGTGGTGTGGCGAGGACTGGTCGTGTCAGGAATGACAGTGTAAGTATTGTTAGGTGTGGTAGTGAGTGGAGTCCGATTGAGAGAGCTGACCAGGTTGCACTCACGTAATCCAGGAGAGGTCCTCCGGTCACCACCAGTTATGTAGACAGTGAGGCGGTAATGATGCAGTCCATGTGGTGAAGTCTGCAGTCTTCAGTTGGGGATAAATGTTTGAAGATCACCTTTGGTTCTCTTGAGTGAGCTGGATGCCTGGGTCTTGCCGTATTTCATGAACAGATTGGTAATGCTGGTGTTCTCACAGGTGATCAGCTTTATTTCAGTGGCACATGTGACGGGCGCAATGACCATTTGCCGTAGTACTCGATTCATGACCTCTGTAAGGAAGGGTGCGTTGGTTGCGGAAACGGGGTTTGATTGCTTTAGCATCACGATTGTTGAAGCTAGAGGTGTCGAGGGCCGTGTCTTGGTATTTCATTATTTCGGTTTCTTCGTAGGTGATGGTGTATCAATGTGGAGGGTTTCCCCCATCTTGAACCGTTTTTAATGGCTTGTCAGATGAAGCATCCAGCACCCTCGTAGATTGTTTAGCCTTCAACATCTTCTGTGGATTTCGGGCAAGGCTTGAAAGGTATATATGAACTCAAACAACCCATTAAATCTCCCGACTAACCAGTGGATATGGTAGTCTTGCATGACTAAGTTGTTATAGTCATGGGCTTTGACAGTCGTATGCCTAACGGGGAGACCATTTCGCCAAAGATTTTGTGGAAGTAATGTTGTCTCTTCTTCTTACGTTATTAGTTTTCAATAGAATTGTGTACTTTACTTCTCAAGGGTGCCGTAAAGTCTCCTGCGCTTGAACTTAATTGGGCCACTTAAAGTACTATCGATCTTTCTCATGTGGTCTTTTGTATCAAGGCAAAAGCAGGTGGATATTATCTCTGCGTCTCAGTGCGATATTCTGGTGGCTTCTTTAAGTTCTTCCGTCTCGCCGCAAAGATATTCGGTTGGGATGGTGGCATTAGGGTTACTCTCTCTCTCTTGTCTACTCTGCCCAGACGGTGATATTCGATACTGGGGTTGATATTCTCCGTCCGTCCCACTCGACAAAAGTTACGGCCTCCTCTTCACTCATCATCCAACCACAGTTAGGAAGACGCCACCAGACTTCTCGGCTGGGTCAGATTCTGACATCTTTTCGCTTCGAGATGGGATGAGTTTCCCGTTGGGGTAAGGTTTCCGATGAGATATGGTTCCCGGGTGAATGAGGTTGCCGGTGGAATAAGGTTCCCGAGATGTTGCAATACGATTTTTACCCGTTCGTTGCCGCGGACTACTGAAATGAATTTACGAGATTGTGTGGGAAGGGCTTGTCTGTGGATGGTGGGTTTTAGTTTCGGTGCATTTTAACTGGCGGTTATAGAGCGGGGTGTGAGCAAGTGAGGCTTATGTTCGTGTTATCCTGACGCGTCTTTGCAAGGGCTGAAGAAATAACTGTGTATGGTATATATATATATATATATATATATATATATATATATATATATATATATGTACACACACGCTTGAGGTAAGCCATAGTGTATGTTAGGGAGCCAAGTCCTGCATGTGCTTAGAAATGTGTGGAAAGAGAGGTCACTGTCTGTGAGGGCAAATATGGGTTTGTTGGATCGTATAGAAGCCCGATGGTGTTGTGTGGATGTGAGACGTGAGCCCCTAGATAAAAGTAGAAGGAAAGGGGTGGATTTGCACGAAATCAAATGCTTGAGGACTATATGTAGTATGAGGATGATTGATCCTGTAGGGTAGTATGTGGTCAGGGAGAGGTGTGGTAGTAGGATGACTAAGAGAGCTCTATAGGGTGTGGTATGACTATTTGGTCATATGGAGACAATGGATGAAGGGATGCTGACTAACTGGGTATATGCTTCAGAGGAGGAGGTAACAAGGAGAAAGTGGTAGACCACGGACGAGATGGAAGGAGAGAATGAAAGATGCAGGAGGGTGCGAGGCGTGCATAGGATAGTGCGAATTGGAGCGGTGTGTTATAGAGGAGGAAACGTGCTGTCAGTGGACTGAACCCAGGGCATATGAAGCAGTCAGGAGAAACAACAGAAAGATCTGTAGGGCATCGCTGTTAGTAGGGGATTTGATTTCGGTGCATTATACATTTTTCGTCTATTCATGACGCTACCTCGCTACGCGGGAAACTGTAAACATTATAAAGGAAAGGATATAACCTGAGTTACGTTACCCCATGTTCTCATGCAGTTACCTTAGGTGACAGGAGTCACACCTGCTTTGACCCTGCCTGCGTTTGTGAAAAGCGCATTCATACAGTTGAAGACGATCACATTTTGTGCTGTAAAATATAACAGATAGCCACATTCTCTTGACCTCTTTACTGTCGCATATTTCCGCCATAGGTACCCCATCTAGTGACACATCCAACTCGCTGTTATAGGGATGAATAAGTGAATTTTTGAGTACTGTTCAAGACCTGGTCTACGGGAGGACCTTAATCATAACACTGGGTCGAACTCACATTCTGACGACCCATCGCAGTCCACCGACACTGAATGGTGACTGACGACACAACAGGGCGCACCAGTGTTGTAACTTGAAGGCATAACATAGCCCCATCAAGCGCTGTTAGTCGTCGTCACAACACAGGACGACGCAACAGAGCACCGTCACCATTGTGTTGTGATGGTGGCCCAATAGCTCACCAGCACTGCAATTAGATGACCCTAACTTTGCACACAACCGGTGCTTTAAGGTCCCCAAACAAAAGCAGAAGTGTTCTTGAATAATTCATTCCTTAATTTTTGAGCTTGCACCTCCTGTCGGAGTGCAAAAATATGCTAAAATGCAAGACTGGATGGTGATGAGAAAGCCATTTCATACCCCGTTGTAGTGCTCAGTCAGGCGAGAGAGTCCGGGACAAAGAGTAGTATGTTTACAACCTCTCTCGTCTTTACGGTCGCCAAAACGAAAGAGTCAGTGGAGGCAAGGTAAAATGGTAGCCCCTTGATACGGAAATAATAAACTTACGTTTATATATTTCCTTTTTAGCTTCTTGCAGGGGATTTGATCGGGCCTTGTTTGCAAGATGCTGTAGGGGGAAAAAAAATATGAGGAAAAATGAGGAAGAAGAATGAGGAGGAGGAGGAGGAGGAGGACGTGGTGAGTTTCACCCTCACGGAAGTATTGTGTGTGTGTGTGAAAGAAGAATGTCGAGGCGCGGAAAATGTCGAGAGCTACTTAGGTGATCAAAGTTCGCCAGGAATTCGTTCGCTGGGCGCTGGCGGGCGAGATGTCACCGTCCGATATTACGTGGGGATATCGGAGATTACTTGCAGATCTTGTGTATGTAAAATATTATAATATAAATGATAATAGTAACGTTATTAATGGTATTAATTACAGTCATGACAATAAGAATGGGTTATTGATAATGATGTGTATTATGATGAGAATATTACTCCTAGTACTCACTGAAAGAATATTGAAGTTCCTAGATTAAATATTACGTTGTCAGGATCTACAAATAGAGATTTGTACGAATATTAATGATCCCCTCCATTCCTCGAATTACTGAGTTGAATCACACCTTGATTATGTCAGTGCTATATGAATACTGCTGACGGCTGCTTGTGAAGCATGTCAGTGAAATGATCAGACTAAGAGGTCAGAATTTCGACCGTGCCCTTGCAGGCTAGCGGAACAACAGCCAGGGGTTGTTGGAACAATTGGGTAATCTTTTTTTTTTTTTTTTTTACCACAGACTAAATTGAAGTGAGGATGGTTGGAGTTCTTGCGCTTCGGGTAGTGTCCTCAGAAGTTTCGCCAGACATACGACAGTATCTTGAATTTGATTAGAAAATGGGTCTTCTGGAGATTGCATGGCGTTCTCTGATACTTCCGACAGAAGAGCGGGGAAAAAAATATAGCGTCCTCTAAAATCACTGTTCGCCATCCATATAATTTCAAAGGCGATACATGGCAAAGTTTTGTTGTGTGTATAAGCATATGACGCTCTCAGGGTGAAACAGTGGTACTTATGGTTGCTAAGATTAGTGTTTCTAGCGGTGCGAGCGCCAGCGACCCGCCTCAGCGAGCCTCAGGTTATCTTTAGTGAAAGATGTTCTTTCTGTACTCTTCCTGTAATCTACTTCATTTTGGGAACTGCGATTTTGGGCGCTGTATGTCTTCAACCAGTGCTTCAATTTTTTTTTTCTTTACCTTTCTGAGAAGAATAAAACCCAACTTTTCGCCTGGAAGCAGGATAATGTGGTTGCACGTGAGATTTCTAGGCGCTCTGGGCGCTCATGAACGCACGATCAGGCGGTTGCATCCTGCAACACCTCATCAGTGCCTGGCCACATTCAGGAGATCAAGACCTTATTGATCCAAAATCTTGCCCGTTCCGTGTCCAGGCGTCTGCAGATGGTAATCGAGACCAAAGGAGTGTGATAAGATACTAAAATGTAAGTGTGACATCCCCTTTGAAAATGTATAGGAGAGGCGGGACAACGTTCTGTGGACACTAAGAAATGATGCTGCTCCTTTGTCAATTTTGATTATATGAAATTTTTACGATGTGTTTGTGTAATAGATTAAATGTAACTATGTTAGAATAGACTCCGTTATCCTCTGGGCTTTCAAGTCTTTGCAGTTCGGGTGTGCAAGTTAAGGAGATAATGTGAAAAGAAACCGAGATTTTTATACCCATTGGGTTTTGTGGATACTTTTGATAGATTACACAAGTAATGGACATGAAATTTGAATACAGTATTAAAACAGTGTCATGATTAAAAAGAATACAGTAAGACTTTCTAATAAAATACTGTATAATACAATGATACTAAAGGATTGGCTTATATCATTCCATCCTTTAAATCGGGGGTAACAGTTGTTGATTCTCTCTATCTCCACCGCAAGAGAGAGGAAAAAGTGAATCTGATTTGAACTCTTGCCGGGTTGAAAACCGGGACACAGCTCGCCTCACAATAGACTCTCTGGTTTTGTACAGCCACCCAAAAAAATAGTTCAACAGGTTTGCCTCGATGAGTTCGTCACGGCCTGCCAGCCTATGTATTTCGGCTGCTCGACGTATTTTTCTTTTTTTTTTTTTTTCGTTAAAGTGATTTTGGTTTTAAAGGATTTCTTCCCTGATTGAGGTAAAACTCTTCATTTCGATTGGTACTGGCTTGTCAAGTGTTCTCAGAATATGGATCCCCAGAGATATTATCAAGGGTGATTCCATATTTACTTCCATTTAGTAAATTGTAGGGATTTGGCCTTTTTGGCCAGGTAAAGCGTAGATGTTAATAAGATTAATGGCGATCGCTGTATCAACATGTAAGGCCAGGTGAAGTGGGGGATTTTGATAAGATTCAAAGATCAGTACATCAATATCTTGAAGTTATTATTTGATTAGGTGGTTGAGCCCTATAGGATTACTCTCTGAGAAATCCTATAGGATTTGCTCAGAGAGTAACCCTTCCATCGTTTCAAGATCCTGGAGACGTATAGATGCTTCCTATCATTAAGGTCTTCTGAACCGAGATCACTTGGACCTTATATAACTTTATCTAGACCTTCGCCACAAATGACATGAGGAGGAGGGAGAGGTTTAAGGTAATAATCTACGTCCTCAATTGCAGAGGTTGAGACAGTTGTTTACTGTCCTTCCGTCTTTAGCTATTACAGTAGTTGGCTCTTCATCTGAACTGGTTACATAATAAGATTATACGAAGGAAAATTGATAGCCATTGTGGTCTTGGTGGGATCAATTTCCATCAAATTTCCTGAATATCAGATAACGTTTTAGCTACAGGATCATCATTAAGGGTCTCTTTTTTTTTCAGAATTCAGCAGCGGTTCCAAGACTGTTGTCCGGGACTGAAGATTTCCAGGCAAGAGCGCTTTGTGACAGATCGTGAATATGTGTAAGAAAGTCAGGACAGAAACCACATTCCTCATTGCAGGCACGACTCGCACTGCTCACGTTCCGGACGTCACCCATCACTACAAAATTTACAAACGCCGTTTGAGCGCATCCCAAGACCTTTCATGCCCACGATGCAACTGCCATAATGAGGGTATAGAACACCCACTACTCATTTTGCTCTGCACATGACGTACAGACAACATCACAACACCGGTGGACGTGGCCAGCTCTCTGAGCGTTGCGTGGCGCCTCACTAGAATAGAAGGGACTCCTGGGGCAGGAAGGTAACATCAGGACAGACGAGTCTCTCCAGATGTACTGCATCGGTGGTAACACGTGAACAGACATATCTATAAAACGATAACACCAGCTAAGGGAAAGGTTTCAATATTGGTGACGTATTCGATGGGGAGAGGATGGAGGAACCTGGAATTCTCAAGGGTATCCCCTTGTATGGTCCAGCAGCCAGCGCACTCATGTGTTGAAAATCTAATCACCTCTTGGTCTCTAGGGAGAACCAGAGCTGTTTGGCAGATCGAAGCCCATATTTTCGGCTTCACCAGCCCGTAACGTTATAGAATGAGAGTCGTATCCTATTGTGATTTGTGTCACCTCTGAGATTCCCTGACATCCTCGAAGATAACGCCTTGGACTCGCAGAAGGCATTGTTAATGTCCTGGGCTATAAGCAAAATCATTTCTCTTAAGGTTTAACAGGATATCTCCCAGTGTTTTCAATCAGGAAAGATGCCATCAGTAAGGCAGCCAGCCATTTAGTGAAGGATTGTCGTCTTTTGGCACTCCAGTTGAAATACAATGGCAATGGAGATGTTATATTATCCTTGACCATGTTATATGGAGGGTCATTGGAGGAAATCAAGTTGCTTGGAGGATTGAAGTTTTCCCAAGCACTTGTACATTGCCAGTTATAAAGTTCATCTAATTCTAGTTCAACATAAGTAGGCAAAAGTAGAAAAAATACTTTTAAGGTTAACTAAACTTATGAATGATTTTCCAAAGTTAAAAGAAAAGGGGAAAAAATATATGTTATGGGTCTCCGGACGACTTCGGACGGTCCGAGGTTTTGGGGTTCACAAGAAAAGAAATTAGAAAGTCGACAGACCAGATCGTTAGTCACTGTTTACTTAGCCAGACTGCGAGTTGGCGCGGGCAGGTCTTCGGAATGTCGAGTAACTAGATTTATTTACTCTTCTTGTGTGTATATATATAAAGAGATTTTTTCTTTTGTGTTTGCCGTCAATTTACAGTTTGAGTACTTCACATATTGTCCAGTGAACTGTGTGTGTGTGTGTGTGTGTGTGGAAATATATGTATATGAATACATAACTCCTGGACTCCTTTTATGAGGCTACGGCAACTCCAAATTGCGCTTCATTGAGTAGCAGGGAAATCGTGGACTCTTTTGGAGTGAGAATTTTACTCGACGAGACTGTATTCCTTTTCGTCTCTCTACGGTGATACAACCACTGCGAAACGATTCTTCACTCTCGTTGTAACCCGATATGGGCGGGTCTGATAACACACACACACTCACACACACTATAATCTTGCAGGAAAGGAGACGAAAACGATTATCACACTAGTCCCTTAACGATGTTTACCATTCGTTCTATTAGTGGGTTGTGTGTTACCGGGCTCGGCCTGCAAGAAGTTACACCGCGAGTGAAAAAGTCACCTTGGGCAAGACTATATCACTGGGAATAGTGTCTCGTTCAAAGAGCTTCTCTAAATGTGTCAACATTTCCCTGCAACTGGAAGTAGCGCAGCACTGGGATACAGGAGCCTTTGGAAAGGTCTTGGATAACACCAGGGCTCTTTCCTAGAAATTGGTCCTGGGTAGTTAGGTATAAATAAAATAGTGGGTTGGTTCTGACTTTATAGTTACCCCTCAGACTGTACTGACGTAAGGCCATTTTCTTTAGTGGACCAAGGCGTGCACGTTAGAGAAAACGGCGCGTAGCGCCGTCTTCAAGTACTGCCAACTCTGGCGCGGGCTTTAAATCCTGCCACCAGAGCCTTGGCCTTTATACCATGCCACCGCTGGTACGTCCCTTATACCCTTACGCCCTTGGAGTAGCCTTAATACACTACCACCCTTGACACAACTCGTATATTACCGTGGTACCCCTGGCGTGGTGTTTATACCCTGCCATCTCTGATGAGTTGAACCACGAAGTAGTGGGTGCTTGAGGATCTTGGCCACGTTTAAGGCCAAATGAATATATAAATAAATAAACATGACTATTTATTGGATTTAGGAAGCCATTCGGCTGAAAATACTCAGTTTAGGTATTACAGATGTTACTGATCTAGGGGGAGGTCATGATAATGACTAGTTAACTGATCATACAAAATCGTAAGACTAAGGTGGATATTTCCACACTTTGGATAAGCACATAGGTGGGGTATGTCTAGACAGACAGACGGTGGTAGATATACGGGGATTTTGACAGAGTAAATAGTATAGTTTATACTTCATGCAATTGGTTGAACATTAAGTGATGAATAGTTAACACTGATACAGTGGTTGACATGGGCGTGTGTATTTATCACCCCCAAGGTTTTTGATTATTTTAATTCCGATAATGATTTATTCGTGTTTCGTGATTTTTATTATCACTAAAATTCATTATTTCCTTTATTTCTCTATGTGGTTCATTCATGTATCATTTCGAATCGCTAAACATTCTCTGTTTTTTGGGGTTATATATTCCAGTACTGTGTCGTTGAAATACTGGAATCTCTACTGGTGCGTCTCCTGTCTCCGGATCGGTGATGTAGATGAATATGTTGGTTGGAACCGAGCCTTGCCCGGGCCATATGGAGGGTGTATGTGGTCTTAAGATTATTATCCCTTACACCTGAAGAAGGTGCTGAAGAAAATATTTCGGCTGGTGGATGACGCTGACGGGCTCGATTGACTCTGCTAGTTCCAGTGTGCCCGAAGCCCAATCAACAGACCAGCCATAGACAGATGATCACTGTGGTACACCAGTTGTTACTCTGAGGCAATAGGATGTTACAACGGTTTAAACGAGAAACTTATGTGTTTTTCCTATTGCAGGCGAGTCCGCTCTCCGCTCCGTTGCTCACTGTACTGTGCCGCGTGGTTTAAGTTTATTTGATATGTTATGTGGTAATATAACAGAAAAGTTTGTTGGAAATGTAGGGTTTAGACGAGCGAGGCGTTTGTCATTGTAATCCTTATGGAACGGCTAAGCTCCTTAATCGTAATCTTTATTTCCTTAAACCATCTCCGTTTTTAGCCATCAGTTCATTGTTTTAAGTTTTTATAAGTTTTCACCCTGGTTATTGTGGCAAACATTTCACATGAAACCGAAAGTAAGACTAATGTATCTGATTTTACGGTGCATTTCCTACACCGAAATAAGATTAATACGTCGGTGATTTGAGGCACATTTCCCTCTCCTTATTTGCAACATTTCGCAGGCTTCCAGCCATTCGGGACTTGTCTGTTTCGCAGCGATCTGTTGAATATTTTAGGCATCGGACAAGCTATTTTTTTATTCATTGTTGGAGCAGACAGGTCATCAGGTCCAAGTGGCGCACTCGGGATATATCTTTTTT
>JAYMFT010228859.1:0-11227 GCA_038088735.1 Panulirus argus
GAAGAAGAAGAAGAAGAAGAAGAAGAAGAAGAAGAAGAAGAAGAAGAAGAAGAAGAAGAAGAGGAAGAAGAAGAAGATGAAGAAGAAGAAGAAAAAAAAAGAAGAAGAAGAAGAAAAAGAAAAAGAAAAGAAGAAGAAGAAGAAGAAGAAGAAGAAGAAGAAGAAGAAGAAGAAGAAGAAGAAGAAGAAGAAGAAAAGACGAAGAAGAAGAAGAAGAAGAAGAAGAAGAAGAAGAAGAAGAAGAAGAAGAAAAAGAAAAGAAGAAGAAGAAGAAGAAGAAGGAGAAGAAAAAGAAGAAGAACTGGCATCATACAAACAAAAACTAGCCCCCAAATACTGTAGAAGTTCAGCAGACCAACGCAGGTGTCTGTGGTCTAGACTCTTACGGGAAGAGAGCCTACAGAGAGAAGAGGAGATGGACGAAGGGAGAGAATTCCACGGCCTCGCTGTTTGGGGAAAGGAGGCGTCATACCGGTCACTAAAGAGCAATTTCCTTCTCTTTCGTAAATGAAATATATCTTTGGAGAGTAACGCCTTACGGTGAAGCAAAGGTAATGAATATCTGGTTTACTGTATTCAAAAGTTGTTCACCTTTTTCGCTAGATTTGTGTCGAGTAACATAATATTCTGAAGGAGAATTATCATATCTGGTTTAATATAAAAAAGTTTCCTTTCAAATTCTGTTTTTGACATAATGTTGTCGATCATATTCTAATCTGCTTTTCATTTCAGTACTAAAACTAGTGTTGTCTTTTAAGCCTTTCTTCTGCCTTGTACCCTACATTTCTACCTAGTTCTTCACAATTCTGCTTTGTACTTCATATTTCTACCTGGTACCTAACAATTCTGCCTTGTATCTCACAGTAATTAATCATCATTTCCTACCATTCATTTTCCCTTCCTGTGACTAAATCAACACCAAATGTCTTGCATGTCTCTACCATTCCAAACCAATTATCCTAAAAAGCGTATTGCCATAAAGCAAGACTCACGAGCTCCAGCCATACTGCCCATTTTTTTTTTTTTTTGACAAAATATCGTCTATAAAACTGCTTCACTATATCACAATCCATCACCATCGAACTCATGAAATATTCATTGCACCTGCCCAGTCACCCATCTTCCTAATGACGGAACGAGGGATATAACAACCACTTATCTCTCTCACTATTTCCCCTTACCACTTGTGTGCCACTTCCCCCCCTCCCCCCTACTGGGTCTCCTGCCCCTTAACGATATTTGCTAAAGCCTGAGGTCCGCTTCGTTCTTTACGTTTCCACAAATCCTCGTTCACTTATGACCTCGTTAGTATATAGGCTCGCGACAACTGGGAAAACAGAAACTGAACCATTCATTATGATATAGTAACTTACCGAGACGTTTTGATATCTACTTCTTTTCTCACATTTCGCAACTTTGGAACTTGCTACAATCTCCCCCCCCCCTCCCATGTCTTTCCTAGTAACCTTGACCTGGCTCCTTTCCTCTGAATATCTTAATATACTTTTTTTCCTATTCTATTAATTCTTTCTCACATCTCAATTGAGGCCAGGCCTCGATGCAAACTTCTGTCCGTGACTGGGGCTTCCAATAAAACGAAAAAAAAAAAATGCAGTTTAAGATGCGATCGGTTTTCCTGATTCCCATGGCACGCAGCCTCTTGAGAACAATGGTGCGACCGACCCTTGTGTAAGAGGGTGACGCCTTTAGCTTGAGCCTTTAAGAGTCAGGCCAAAGGTCAAGTCATCATACCCAAGGGTCTTATCGTCGTGCTCGAAAGGGTATGAGAACCACTGTCCCTTTCCAACACGGAACCACTGACTGCAAGGGACCATCACAGGAACAAGTTTTACTTCACTAGTATCTTTACCATCTAGATATCACCTAATCCCATGAACCACTGCACCATAAATGTTCCCGGCCACCTACCATGTACAGAATTCCTCCTGCTGCGAACTGACTTCACAGGCAGCCATTTGTGTAGAGCCCTACTCACTTAAAAGGGCAAGAGTACTTATATATCCTGATTATAATGTGTCTTACAACATCACTTCATTACATATCAAGTAGCTAATCGCTTCTAAAATGCATTGGATTTGAATGGTTATAGAACACAAGCACTATGTTAGCCCCCCATACACTACTGAGGTCCTCAGACAACACTGTCCCCCCCACCGCCCCAGAGACACCATTGGCTGTCATACAGTAAAGCCTTGTGTCATTGACTTGAACAAACATAACCAGACTATTGTTTAAGACCCCCTTCCACACACACACACACACACACACACACACACACACATACACGCACAAGGGTAAGAGACAGGGCAATACGAGCGTAAAACTCTCTTCCCACAACACACAGACACACACACACACACAAAAGAACAGTAATCACACATACACAACACCTGACATACTTCAAAGCTGGTCTGACAAATGGGCGATGAAATTCGACCCGAGCAAATGTAAAGTAATGAGTGTGGGACACAGTGACACTGGCCTCAATATGAATATCATCTAACGGGAAAGACACAACAGAAACTGGTACGTGGGAAAGAGGCTTGGGAGTTTACATCGTCCTTCTCCTGCCGCCAGAGTTCCACTCTAGAATAACAGTAAAGAAACCGAACTGTCTGCTGACGATATTAGAATGGCAGCAAAAAATATGGATTAGGATATGATCATCAAGCTGTTCACATCCTACATTAAGACCAAAAGTAGAATATGCTTCTCAAGTTTGGCCACCGCACATAATAAGCACACAAAGAGCTACTGGAGAAGGTCCAGAGGAAGGCAACAAAGATGGTGCATGAATTAAGAGTGCTTGGTTACGGGGTAAGGCTTAGAAGCCTTAAATTTGCCCGTGAGAGAAGAGAGAAGTGTGGAGGCTGACCTAATCACAACCTTTAAGTTCTTAAGCCAGACTGATGACGTAGACAGTGAACAGTTCGTCGAATGGTGTAGAGACAGAGGAACCAGGGCACTTAACAGGAAATGAAGAAAGAGACTTCTAAAAAAATATACAAAAGGTAATTCAGTGATATAAGAGTGGTGGATGAACGGAATAAACTGAGAAAGAACGTGGTAAATGTAGACAAATTGCAGACTTTTAAAAAGTTGTATGATCAAAGAGATTGTTCAAGAGATGAGGCCCTACGAGTGTAAAACGCCATTCCCGTCCAGTACAGATTGGTAATTACATATCTGAAGGCAATCACCCATAATTATCCATACTTTCTACCCACCATTAATATTATTTTAAGTGGAAGTGATGGAACTGGTTGTAGTTCTTCTGGCAAAGCAGATATACGAGTTTAGAAGCAGAGCATCGTAAAGGAGAACCTAACTACTCCACATACCTAATTCAAGTTCTCAACACATCTATGTTCTCCATACACCTCTCTATACAACCTAAGTTCTCCACACACCTAACCTAAGTTCTTCTTCACATACCTAACCTAAGTTCTTCATATGCCTAAATTCTTCACATACCTAAGTTCTTCACATACCAATCCTAAGTTCTCCACATACTTAACCTGAGTTCTCCATATACCTAAGTTCTCCACATACCTAACCTAAGTTCTCCACATACCTAACCAACGTTCTCCATATGCCTAACTTAAGTTCTTCACATACCTAAATTAAGTTCTCCATATGCAAAACCTAAGTTCTCCATATACCAAACCTAAGTTCTCCACATACCTAACCTAAGTTCTCCACATTCCTAACCAACGTCCTCCATATACCTAACCTAAGTTCTTCATATACCTAAGTTCTCCACATACCTAACCTAAGTTCTCCACATACCTAACCTAAGTTCTCCACATACCTAACTAACGTTCTCCATATGCCTAACTTAAGTTCTTCACATACCTAAATTAAGTTCTCCATATGCATAACCTAAGTTCTCCATATACCAAACCTAAGTTCTCCACATACCTAACCTAAGTTCTCTACATTCCTAACCAACGTCCTCCATATACCTAACCTAAGTTCTTCGTATACCTAACCTAAGTTCTCCGCACACCTAACCTAAGTTTTTCACATACCTAACCTAAGTTCTTCGATACCTATCCTAAGTTCTCCACATACTTAACCTAAGTTCTCCACATACCTAACTTGAGTTCTCCATATACCTAATCTAAGTTCTCCATATATATCTAACCTAAGTTCACCACATACCTAACCTAAGTTCTCCACACACAAATTTCACCTTTCATATCTACCCAAGACGGGCGTCGTCTGCAGCGCGGCATAGTTACCGGGCGTGAAATAAGAAAGGCGGGAAACATTCTCTGGAAAATATCCAGCAGAGCCACATTAAGTTCCATGGCCGAGTATGGAAATTACCTTCAAGTTATGATCCAGGTTAAGTTTCCAGGATAAAGCTACTTATAAGGGACGTAACTCAGGCAAAATGCGGGGCAGATTTCTGGGTCTTGTGTCATTAACTCCTTTTTCTGGATGACGGGAAACGACTGTATGCAATGTATAGCTTGATGTATTTCATCTCACCATTAGGGGTCAGGTCAGTCGCATCGTCACCAGACCAAGGTGAGACTCCCGACTGACGGACGAACGGACGGGCGAAGGGACGGACGAAAGGAAGGACGAATGGACGGACGAAAGGACGAAGTAAAGGACGAATGAACGAACGAAAGGACGAATGGACGAAAGGACGGACGAAAGGAAGGACGGGCAGACGAATGGACGAATGGTCAGACGAAATGAAGGACGGACGGACGAAAGGAAGGACGGACAAACGAAAGGACGAATGGAAGGACGAAAGTACGAATGGACGGAAGAAAGAAAGGACGGACAGACGAATGGACGAATGGTCAGACGAAAGGAAGGACGGACAGACGAATGGACGGACAGACACAAGACTCCTAAGCGTCTGCTGTGCTACGTTGGCGACGTGAGTCAATCACGCACCGACCAGCCGATGACCAACATGTCCTTAAATCAAGTACAAAATAAAGTCCGAAAAAAAAAAACAAAGGACATGATTTTCTTCACCCGTGATCAAGAGATCCAAGAGATCTCGATACATTTTTTTCCTGTGGCTCCCCGGCATACGCGCGACGGACGGTGACCAAATCTTTCATGGCGTAAACTTATTTTCATTTTCTTTTTTTTTCTTTCCGAGGCGCAAATTCCTTGGAACTTTGAGCTCCTGTTGGGGGGAGGGGGGACACGGGGTCATATATAATTCAGACGTTCTCTCACCCTCTCTCCCTCTCTCTCCCCCTGTGTGCGTCCCCCTCGTTGTAAGGTCCTCATCCAGGCCTGTCCTCTCCCCCTCCATTCCCCTCTCCCCAGGCTTCTTCTTCTTCCCCCTCCTCCCTCCCCCAACCCCCTGGCGACGGTGTGAACCATCGATTAAGGACAATATTTTCAGGTTCTGGAGAGACGGGTCTTAATGGGCTTCCGAGGTTTTAACTTAACGTTCGGCCTCGTTTTTGTCGACGGAGGAATTTCAGATGAGGGCAGAAAAGTGTGTGTGTGTGTGTGTGTGTGTTGGGTCGATAGCACTTCTTAAACAGGCGAGCCTCCTTCGCATCCCTTACGACTGGGGATGGAAACTAGGAAGGAAAGACACTCCAAATAATCAACGAATTGCTCCCATTCTTTTCTCTCGAAATCGCCATGGAAAAAAAATAACGGATTCTGAAGACGACATTAAGAAACACTTATGTCCATTAGTGTTTGACCAGGTCATAATAGCCACGAGACGGGTGAATGTGAAGGTACATAAAAGGGGGCAGGTAGAGGCAAGCACAGAGCCTACAGTGGGTACAGCACATCGACACGGGAGGGCGACAAGAGGCCCTGTGATAGTGTGGGTGAAGGACACATAACAAAGGGTAGGTATACGCGAGCACAGAGCCTACAGTGGGCACGATGCATCGACAAAGAAAGGTGAAATATGGGCATCAGTGAGCCTAAGGAATTCAGAAAGTCCTCAACAAGAATCCTTCATGACTTGAGACTTAGATCTGCTGGTCATCACTTAAGGACTTACAACATTAACATAGCTTAAACTTCTTGTCTTGAAGGATTAAAACTCTTTTATGGGCCGTTAGAATAAGGACTTCCAGGCACGGATGAGATGTCCAGACATCAAATCAAGAACTTCAAGGTAGGACAAATGCTCTGCTTATAATGTTAAGATGTTAAGGGCAAGAACATCGAGGTATATAGCAAAACTCCCGAGTCCATTATGCCATTAGGATAACTAGAGAAACTCACTCCCCCAAAAACCCAGTTATTAATGACACCACAGTTGTAGGAGGAACGTAAAATTTTGCATGGTGTCAGAGTGACTCGCAACCCCCCCCCCCACCCCCCGGCCGTTTTCTGAAGAAGGGACGCATTATATAACGAGAGAAGACTATGCTCTCCGTTGGCGTGACTGATCCTTGCGTCTGCCCGGGACAGAACGCAGAATACGGGACGGAACGCATCAAGAGGGAAGATAACGTAATCCACCGCTAGATGGACAATAAAGTGGTTAGATAATGTAATCAAACGGCAGATGGGCAATTTGGAGGAAGGTTAAAGTAATCTAGCAGCAGATGGACAATAAAAAGATAATGTAATCCACCGGCAACTGACCAGTACAAAGGGGAGTTATGTAATCCATTAGCAACTGACCAATAGAGAAGGTAATGTAATAAAGAAGGTAGGTAATGTAATTCTTAGGAAGATTGGAAGTAATCCACCTATAACTATGCGGAAGAGAATCACCAGCTGTCTGTCGATCCACCATAAGCCGGTGGATAATCCATCACTATCAATGTGGATAATCCATCATCACCAGAGAAGGTAATTCATCATCATTGTGGATAATCCCCTATCAGCAGCGGATAATCCACAACCACCACCATTGCGGATAATCCCTCACCATCTCTCCGGATAATCACTATCAACGCCGAAATTATCCACCACTATCATCAATACGGATAATTCATCCCCATAAGGTTGGGGGAATGATCCACCACCAAATGCTCTAATTATCCACCCACGTCTGGCTAATTATCCACCAGCAGTATCAGCCTAAGGCCTGGGGATCACTAATGAGGTAATTAGCCAAGGTCTCCCGGGGTACGCGAGGGGTGACGTGGCTAATTATTATGCAGCAAAGGAAGGCCTATCCCGCTCTGTGTGTGTGTGTGTGTGAGGGGCGTGGGGCTAAAATCCGGATGACTGGGATTACTGGGCGTATGGACGGATTTATGGGTGCAGGGTGGAAATCCAGAAGATTTGGAGTACTGGGAATAAGGACGGATTTCTAGGCGCAAGGGAAGGATTTCAAGAGTTTACGTAAGGTATCCCTGTGTGTGTGTGTGGCTGGGTCGCAGGGCTGTCAAGTAAGATTACTGAGGACAAGAGTAGGCTTAGTGAGTGCAGGACAGGAATCCCAACGGCGCAGGACATCAACCGTAGGATGGGGGGTTTAGGATTCGGCTGTCTCGAAAGAGAGATGTTGAGAGCAAGAAGCGAGGATGAAATAATGAAATAAATCCCGTGTAAGGGAGAACTTGCAGGTGTAACGCATGACTACTGAGTGAGTGAGGGATTAATGACTAAAGGGGAGGATTTAATTAACGTATTAGTACTACTGACTGTATAGAGAGGCTGGATTTACGAACGAGGAGGATTTAGTTCAGTGTAGAGAAGACGTACTAACTATAGGAAGGATTACCATATAGGATTTACTCAGTGTATAATATTACCGACTGTAGCGAGGCTGGATTTATGATCGAGGGGGATTTTCTCAGTGTAGAGGAGCCGTTCTAACTATAGGGAGGATTACTATGTAAGAGACGATTTATGAACTAGGGGATTTAATAAGCGGAGGGTATAATCAGTAGCTGTAGGGAGGATTATTGTGAGGGGTGGATTTATGAGGGAGGAGGGAAATACTGAATGTAGAGAAGTAACACTGACTGTAAGGGGATTACCATAGTGTCAGGGAGAGTTAGATTGTGTGATGACTGAAAAAATCCTACGTAAATGTGGGGATTACTGATGGCAGGGAAGGAACGAAGGTGTTCTAGGGGGTAAACCCCTAAAATCAACTGGGGAAATACTGGATCTCTAATACATCTACGGAGCGTAAGGGAAGTTCAGCAGCTACAGGGAATAATCACCTGTGGAGCATTAGCGGATTTAAAGGCTCATTGGGATTAACCGAATTAATGACTGTTGAGAGGAATACAGAAGACAAGGGATTTCGTGGGAGATTACACCCTAAGGAGAGGATTACCAGGGTGTGAGATCAGATTTCTGGGCTAATGGGAGGATTACCAGGGGGGTAAGAGGGATTTCTGGTTTTATGGAAGACATCAGTGTGTAAAAGAGGGATTTTCTGGTTGCTTTACTCCTACATTTGAAGGACCACGGTCCAACGATCACACAGTATTGGTACACTTTGATAACAATATTAGTCAAGTCGTCTACATACTCAACATAATTCCGGTTGTGATATGGTAAAAAAACGCCCATACTCACATTCCACTAACTTTAAACACACACACACACACACACACACACACACTCCCAGACAGAGAAAGCAAAGCACCTAACGGGCGGTATGGAAGAGCAAGATAAGAGAGGCAATAACATTACTCCAACACAACAGCCAAGCCACACAACGCCTTGCCACGCCACCGTCCCATCACGGAGGGTTGGAGAAGCAAAGGCGAGGCCTTCCCTTGTCCTACCGTGGGCAACGCCCTCTGTCTCTCCTCCTGACCACCGTTCCCCACACCGGGACTGTGTGGCGAGAAAAGCCCACACTTCTGGTCGAGGGTTGGTGTCAAGCTTTGGCAGTCTTAATCGTCCTTCGCCCGAATTTCGATGGAGGGAAGAACGCTGCTATCGCTAACGTTCTCCCATAACGCTATACTGGATAGCACTACTTTCCCTCGGATTCTACAGTGAAATAACTAGGTTTACACACGTCGGGACATTTAACAGAGACTGACAGACTTCTGCAACACAGAAATTCGCGCGAGACTGAATCGGAATAAACAAATTATTTAGTTTACATACACAGCGTTAACATATCTCGGGTAATGATTGCAATCTCTAGACTTATGAGTTGTTATGACCCAACATTACTCATGATTAAGTTACACTAATCTGAATTAACAGCAACATTAATTATGATTACAAACAAGACTATACAACAGCTCGTTATGTGGACCTAATTCTCCTCAAGGATTTAAGAGATTAAACAACCCTCTGTATCTCATGTTAAAAAAAAAAAAAAAATGCGGTGTCCCTAACTGTTTTTTTAAGTCCTTCTCTTTCCATATTACTCTCTTATCTACTCCTTCCCAGATTAACACTATCCTCTACAGCAGTTAACAAGATTAAACATTATCTTAAAAGTTTTTCCATCATCATCACTATGGATGGTCACCGCCGTTACCGTATACTTTTTTTTTTTTTTTACACCGCCCGAAGAAACAATTCCATCAACCCCAAAGCCATTATCACCCCCCCTCCCTCCCTCCCTCTCTCCCTTTCCTCCATCACCCGCAATCACCTCTGCCTCCCTCCTTCCTTCCCTCCCCCCACCCCCCACCTCCTTCCTCCCTCCTCCATCACTACCCGGCCTGACCCTCCTCCTCACTATCATCACCATCAACGATAAATGCTGCCTTGGAGACACCGTTTGCCCATTACGGAGGGCCATATCAAGAAATTCGACTCCCCGCAGGCCTAAGCCGATGGATGCCTGAGGCGTGGTGAACCAGCCACCACCAACCAGCGGTGGTGCCACCTAGCGGCCATGAAGACTGGAGGCCATCTAGCGGTGTTGAGGACTGCAGGCCATCTAGCGGTGCCCCAGGGAATGTACGGCAATCTAGCGCTGCCTCTGGTTGCGACGGAGCTGAAGATTTGAAGCCATCTAGCGGTTCCAATGGAGACTTGAGTTCCATCTAGCAGTAGCGATGTCGAGACCCGGTGATCATCAACGGTAGCAGATGTGCTAAAGACTCCCGGCCACCCGATCGTCTTGCTACAGGCTATATGTAGGGTGTTGGACTCCTTCAGCACGATCTTACGGCCCTTGATTACAATGCTGCGATCCTTTAGCAAATTTGTACAACCCTTAGGTACTATGGTGTTGCCTTTTAGACCTTTAACCTTAAGGGTACCGTCGTGCTCAAGTGTAGTAACGTCGCGTTCAAGGGTCATAAAAAGTCTTGCTCAAGGGTAAACCAGAGAGTTAGAACTTAACTAGCATCGAGCGGTAATACTGGTTTCCAACCTTGTATTAAAACATCGCGCGACCATCGGGACAGTTGAAGATCAACGCCGTCTAACGCTGCCATGAGTAGACCTGACAGTGTTGCTTGAGACTCTTCGCCAATTAGCGGTCATGATGAAGAATTCAAGCCGTCTAATAACGACAGCAAATAAACTAATGTAATACGGAATGATGCGATGACTCTCAGTCATCTAGTAGTGACGCTCAAGAGGGGCGTCACAGGAGAAAAGCGTTCAGCAGGAGTGCGAGACAACTCCCTCAAAGGGCAAAAGCGCTGCGTGTCCAAGCCATCTGGTGGAGGCGTCGAGAATTAAAACATGCAGCGGTAATAGTGGAGACCTTATACTTTTACCATACCTGCATGACAGTGATTCTTTAGCTCGCGTGGATGGGATATCAACTACTTTACGACCCACTAACAGCGCCTCGTCCTTGCCTATGTGACCAGTGCACAACTTTATACGTTTTTTCCGATAGAAATATCCGAATCAAATAGCCTTAAAAATCCTTTACAGGATGGTTCCTACCTCCATGTCAGAACCTGACAGTAATGCTGGAAGTTCTTGGGCAGATGGGCTATGTCCAGGATCCTGTTCATTCCAAAGAGCCACCCGGAAGGCAGGGATCCACTGACGTTGTATGAGTTCCGTTCCGTATAATGTTATCCGTCAGCTTCGTAGATCTGTATCGGGGGAACGCCCTCGAGTACTTCAGGCTGGAAAAAGCTACCTCGCAATCTTTAGATGTCTCGTCATCCAATATTCAGGAGTGTGCGTGGAAAAAAGGGATAGAAGGAACGTGGATAAAGAGCGCTCTTTGACGCCACTGTGGCAAGCTGAATACTGATGGAAAATGTGACCACAAATTTATATATATATATATATATATATATATATATATATATATATATATATATATATATATATATATATATAT
>JAYMFT010228870.1:0-11225 GCA_038088735.1 Panulirus argus
CCCCTGTCCCCAAGGATAATATATATATATATTTATATATATATATATATGGGTATCCACCTTGTCAAAAAGCAAATACTCGTATAACACAGCACCAAACCACAGAAAACAGGGCTCAGACCAATCACTTTCTGCCTAACGACCACAAACGCTCCAAACCCACAAGACAAAAACAAAGATCCTCCCAGTACAACCCCACCTCAGTATCCTGGCCATTCAGTTCTTTGGACGGGCGCTAGAGCCCGCCCGTCCTAACCACTCCATAACTAACCAACAACACCCAGATAGAAATAGAAAAAAAGAAAACTTTCCCTTGCTTCACGCTTCAGCAGCCACTGCTCACACAGCACCGACAAAACATACGACCATCGAGTTGACACAACTGGCACTAAACAACCGCCCTCCTAACTCGAGTTTTAACCACCTTCCCACCAGACGTACGCCCCATCTGTCGCCACACTCCCCTGATACAGATACACTCTCTCGTGTACAGCCTGGTCACCGCCCATTTCATAACACTGCAAGCACCGATTCAACATATCTCAAGACCCTTCATGCCTGCGATTTAACTACTGCAGTAATGACACTGAACATATACTACTCACTCGCCCCGCACTCCCCAAAACAGCAACACACATCACTGCATTTTATGATCTTTGGTCCCGCCCGATGGACGTGGCCGGCTTCCTGAGCGCTGCGGGAGCCCCACTGAAGGTAGAGGGGGAGTCCTGGGGCAGGAAGGTAGGATACCCAACTCAGTCCAGGTAACTGTTTATCAAGTAGGGAGAGGATCAACAGGTGGTGCTGTAGGAAGGCTGCCTGGCCCGAGATCCGAGCTGGCGTCCACTGATTCATAGCGAGCCGACGTAACCACTACATAACGTGTATGGAAATAAAACCTGCAGCATCAAACAGCCTGATAGACCAGTTCCATACCAAGGAAGCCTGATCTTATATCGAGCAGTAGGAGTAGAGAAACGGAGCACCGAAGCCAGGGTAAGTTAAAGCTATCTGAATAGTCTGGATTGGAAGCGCACTGTAATGCGTTCTCTTAAATGAGAATTTGTAAGTAACAAACGCTAGTAACCATCTCTGCAGACATGGAAACCACGGTAACTCTACTACTGAATATGGAGCACGTGACCCGTGCTAGAGCTGCAGTAACTGTGAGACTCGTGACCAGAGGGAGGTTAGAGCCCTGGGGAGCGCCGTGGGTAGAGCGCAGGGGTGGCAGGGAGCGAGCCACTCCACCGCCAAGGAAAGAAACAAACCACCTTCCTCCTGGGCTGGGGACAGACCGCACCGCCACCGCAAGGTAGAATTAGAGTGCGGCATCTGCGGCTGGCATCTCACCTCTTACAATGTAGCCGCATAAATTATCACGTCGTATGTCTTACGTCTGGATTGTTATCATAATAGTGCGGCTACTACGCGGCCGCTCGTAAATCAGACGTACCGATGAGCCGGCCTTTAGGTACTCCCTGAACCATGGCTGGCCTGCGCTGTTTTTTGGTGTCGTTACCAGTATTTACTAAGGGTTCGCGCTGTTTCTGTTTCGTTATTATATATATGGAAGCCGATATTATATTCACTTTCGTGGGCGTTTACGTGGGAGGAGAAATATATTATTTCCCGAAAGCTTCTTGAGTGACGGGTCAAGGAGAGAGAGAATTACGCGGTGGTTCAGAATGACAAGAGCGGAGTCATGTTGATAGGTGAGGCTTGTCGGCCGCCCTGTGATATCCACGCTGCCTCGCCCCATTTTCCTTCATCTCGCGTCGGAGAACAAAGCCCTGGGGTCGATTGAGCAGTGGAATTGGGCAAGATGGAGTGTTCCTGCCGGGGTGAAGGGCACGGGAACACTGCCACCCCCTCCTTGGCGGCTGACGGCGACCTCTGCCGTCTGTGTTGCCAGGCTTCACTGCGGAGGCGGCCTTGTCAACACCCACTTGCTGACGAATTATCATCCACCTGCGCTCACACTACCCTCAGAGCTCACCTGGGCTCACACCGCCCTCAAAGCTCACTTGGGCTCACACCATCCTCGGAGTTCACCTGGGCTCACACCATCCTCAGAGCTCACCTGGGTCCACACCATCCTTGGAACTCCACCAGGACTCACACCACCTTTGGAGCTCCCCCACGGCTCATACCACCATCGGAGCTCCTCCAGGGATCACGCCATCCTTGGAACTCCACCAGCTCTCACACCACCCTTTGAGCTTCTCCAGGCTCACACCACCCTAGCAGCTGCCCTTAGGCTCACACCACCCCTGGAGCTCCTCCAGGGCTCATGCTTCCTTCGGAACTCCACCACGGCTCACACCACCCTCTGAGCTCCTCCAGGGCTCACACCACCCTCGGAGCTCCCCTTGGGTTCACACCACCCTTAGAGCTCCTCCAGGGCTCACGCCATCCTCGGAACTAACACAGTGCTCACACCACCCTTGGATGTTCCTCCAAGGCTCACGCCACCGTTGAAGCTCCCAGGGCTCACACCACCCTCGGAACTCCGCCAAGGCTCACACCACCCTTGGAGCTCCCCCAGGGCTCACAACACCCTCGGAACTCCATCAAGGCTCACACTATCCTTGAATCTCCCCCAGGGCTCACACCATCCTCGGATGCTCCCCATGGCTCACGCCACACTTGAAGCTCCCCCAGGGCTCACACCACCCTCGGAACTTCACCAGGACTCACACCACCCTTGGAGCTCCCCCAGGGCTCACACCACCCTCGGAACTCCACCAAGGCTCACACCACCCTTGAAGCTCCCCCCAGGGCTCACACGTACCGCCACAAACTTGTAACAGTAAACAAATAGATTCCAGTGTCACTGGATGGAGTACCGTTGATGTACCATATAATGTTGGTACACTGGCGTACCCGTGGCACCCACCGCTGGTGTTAGGTATACTATTGGTAGACCTTATAAAATAACCCCATTTCGAGGTATGTAGTGTGGGTACGTACCGTGGAGTGCACCGTATGAAGGAGGCTACAATGTGTGTGCCTGCCATTGGATTGCACCGGTAGAATGTACCGCATGTGCTGGTGAAGTGTACCGTTAATATGCATCACAATAAGGCCTCCGCTCCCCAGATGTGAGAGAAGCCTGCTCACGTGTACACGATGCTTCTTGACGCACATTTGTGCACACATTGTTGTGTACACCACCTGGTTTTCCATCACAAGAGGTATGGTAAGAAATAACGTGTACAGGTCGGACTATGCACACCTACGGAACAGAGTGAGAGGAGAAAGTTGAGAGTGAATGTGAATAAAAGAAAGGTTATTAAGTTTAGCAATGGAGAGAGATCGTTACGTAATTTCGATTGTGAGTTTGAATGAGGAAAACCTGGAGACAGTGGACATTGTCAGCGAATGGAATCATGGGAGCTGAAGCAAGTCATAGGGAATGTGAGGTGACAAAGGTCCTGGGAGCATGGAGGAATTTGTGAAAAAAAAGGTCATTATCTGGGTAGTCCCGACAGTGTCTAGATCTATACAACTTTCCAGGTACTCTCAGCACTTATACTTCTATCAACATTCACTTTTGTCCCCCATGTCTTTTTACAGAAACACTATACAGGCATTCTGCCAATACATAGGCATCGCACCATGACCCACACATGCATTAAGAATCTTGACTAAAAATTCAACAATACAGTCACCTCCTGTCCTAAAAAATTTAAATGCAGTCCCGTCTTTATTTTGGCAGCCTTACCAGACTTCATCTTATGCAAGGCTTTCACCACTTCCTCTTTTTTCACTAAACTATTCGCCAAGACTTTCACTTCACATACCTCCTCAACTCACCCTACCATCAAACATATTCAGTCCTTCAAATTACTCACTCCATTTCCTCTTCACCTTATTTTTGCTTGATACCTCTTTCCCGTTTGCACCTTTCACCAACTCTCCCATTTGTTCTCTTGTTTTTATCACCTTTGTAAAATTATCAACTAAGAAGATACCAATAGTTTAAACATTTAAGCGATAGATATAGGATCCAGAAATTGATTGCTTATAGTTTAGTGTACAGGAGAATAAGAGGGCTTATGATTCATATTATATTTTGGAAGACATGGGCTCTAGATGAGATTTTACGTTAAGTGAATGTGTTAGAAGCGGGCCCAGCCCGAGCTTTGGGGGCGGAGATCCCACGAAGACTCCGCGAGATATCCACACCTCGTGGACAGAATGTGGTGTGGCTGATGGGTTGATCGAGTAAGTCATGGAAGGGTAAGGGAGTGCTGTGGTAATAAGAAGAGTGGGTTTGAGAGAGCTGAAGAGGGTATGCTGAAATTATTTGAACTTATGAAGAGAACAAGAGAGGAGAGGTCGACGAGGAGGATATATGTGACATCAGTGGAGGAGACAAGGAAGAAGAGGGAGACAGAACTGGAAACGGAAGAATGGAGTGGGCGGGGTATGAACATGCAGGAGGGTGTAAGGTGTGCATGAGATGAAGTGCATTGGAGATATGTGGTGTACACGGAATGACATGCAGTCATTGGGCTGAATTAGGTCATGTGAAGCGGTCGGGTTAGACCACGGATAGGTCTGTGGGGCATGTTTGTGCATAGTGGGACTTAGGTTTCGGTGCATTACACAAGACAGCTCGAGAATGGATGTGAGCATATGGAGCCGTGTTTTCGTTTGTTGCTGGCGCTACCTCGCTAATCCGAGACACGGCGAACAAGTATATAAAGAAAAAATGACGGTGGTACTATGCTGAACTCAACTTAGTAACTTTATATCAGAGAGCGAATGTTGGGTTTTGGAAGGCAGCTTTGAAGCAGAATGGTTGACTGCTGAATTAAGGCGTAATGTGGAGTGACCATGATGGGCCTCTGTGGCCCCTTGTCAGTGTAAAATTACCCAAGCGCTTTGTTCTGTGGTCAGAACACAGCTGTAAACGACCGGAAACGACGCCAAGAAACCTGCACTTTTCCGGAGCGGTAGCTGCAAATTGATTTAGATAACGATGAAATTAATTCTTCAGTTACTGGTGACCTAATTACGACACATTTCCTTTAAGTTCGTGTATTTTTAAAAGATCAAGACAACTATTTCGATAATGAAAACCATATCAGTAAATCATCAAATGGGCTCCCCGTAAAGTTAGTCGGTAGTGACCGGAATTTTGCTGCTGTGAACAACATTGCTCCTAGAATACTCGATGGTGCATGTCGAATTTCGATGGTATACCTGCGCTTAGCAGTTGTATACATTCCAGCATTGGCACCACCACATCACCCAGTCTATACCAAGGCTCACTCGGGATTTCACAACGTGAAATAGATTCCACTGATGCCTTGACTTTGGTCACCTTTCGAGCTCCTGCAGAATAATGTTTTGGTAAACTCTTAAATCAGGCTAGTAGGTTATTTTTTCACCTCTTTACATACATTTCGTTTTTTCACTGGCAAAAATAGAGGAACATCTCATTAAAAAATGAATGAGACATACCGGTTTTATTTTAGGATGAATCCACTTTTGATATAGAACAACTTAAACAGTATTATAACTTTGCAACGTATGTCATATTTCGGTTAAGACAGTGTAACTGCATTGTGGTACGTTTGAGTGAGTAGCGGTATGACGTGGATGGGACTCGTAGGGAGAACAGCAACACAGTGCTTCTTACCTTGTATGTACTTTCCCGACAGCTGACTGCTTGTGTGACCCCACCACTAGTTAGACCACGGAATACTCGGAAAGCTGCTGCGCCACATGATTACTATGTGGCCATCGGCAATTCAAGGGTGTGCCGTTTTGATAACTACTTCTTTCCCTACGCGTCGAAGCTTTGGAACTCTCTACCTTCTCATGTCTTTCCCAATGACTATGACCTGGCTCATTTCAAGAGACATGTTTTTCACTTTCTCAAAAATTTGTAAATACTTTCCCTGTCTGTTTTTCCCCCTTTTCTGAAGTCTCTATTTCAATTAGGGCCCGGCCCTGATGTGGACTTTCGTCTGTGACTGGAGCCTTCAACATAAAAATAGAAAATATAAGGCGCATGGTCCTAATGAGGTCTCTTCAGATGTGCTAAAGAGATGTAGAGATATGGTTAAGCCACATGAAATGTTCAAGATATCATTTGTTAAAGGTAGAGTACCAAAGGAGTGGAAGAGGAGAAACTTCATACATGTGTTTGAAAAAGATACCTGGAAGTTATGCTGAATGACAGGTCAGTCTCTGATAAGTGTAATCCAAAAAATACTTGAAAATATAATCAGGAAACAAATGTATGATAACTTGAGAGGAAGAAACTACCTAAGTGAAAGAAAATAGGATTAAGGAAAAAGGAGATCATATCCATCAAACCTCTTAGATTTCCATGAGAGAATAAGCATCTTAGACATAAGTGAAGTTTGGTGGATTGTGAATATTTGGACTGCTACAAAGTATTTGACACTGTACCACAAAACACATGAGTAAAGAAGCTGGATCATCAGGCAGGTATAGGCGTATTTGGACTGCCACAAAATATTTGACACTCTACCATATAGGAAGTTAGAAAATAAGCTGGATCTTCATGTAGGCATAAGAAGGAGACTTCAATGGACATAAAATTACGTTAGTAGAAAGGAACAAAGAATGCACGTCAGAGTAACTTACTCAGAATAGGGTGGGATCACTGATGGAGTGTAACTGAGGTCTGTCCTGAGACCATTACTAGTTTTGACCTATGTAAAGGACTTGGCAGAGGGATTGGACTCCTTCCTGAATTTGTCTGTGGATGATGTAAATATGATGAGAGAAGGAGCGAGGACAATTCCATCAACTTACAAGTGGACATAGATAAACTCCAAGGTTGGTCTGATGTGTGGTTGATGAAATTTAACCACAGGGAAAAGCAAAGTACTGAGGATGGGTCAAAGTGAACGAAAGTCTTGATACAAATATTATTTAGCAAGAAAAATGCTACAGGAATCTGTGTAAGAGGTACTTGGGAGTCAAACTGTACCTAACCTGTCTCTAAATCCCCACTTTAGAGACAAACTGTTTGCTGGCAAATATTAAAAATTCATTTAGTAACATGGATAAGGAAATATTCAGCAATTTGTTCTTATTCTATATTAGGTAAAAACTTGAACATGCTTCTCAAGTTTAATCACCACATGTAAAGAGGCACAAAAATCTAATAGAGAAGGTCCAGAGGGGGCAACAAAGATGGTACCAGATTTATGAGAGTTGAGTTACAGTAAGAGGTTACAGACCATAAATATGTTCAACCTGGAACCATAGAAGAAAGATGAGAAAGAGGTGGCTTAATCAAAACCTTTAAATTCAAACTAGTCTGATGATGTCTATAGTAAACAGTTCTTCAAAAGATGCAAAGATAGAACAACCAGGGACCATAACGTGAAATCAAAAAACTTGTTAGAAAAAATATAAGAGTACTTAATAGTATAAGGGCAGTAGATGAATGAAATCTGAGTAAGTAAATTGTAATGCAGATAGCAAGCAGAAGTTTTAAAAGTTATTTGAAGGTAGAGAAATTTCAAGAGATGGAGCCCAGTCCCTCCCTGACAGTACAAATAGGTAATTACGAAATCAAAAACAAATCTAAAATTTTTTACCAAGTACACACACACACATTTATATGCATAATCTATTTATAAGCAAAATGCTATATTACTGTAAGATCAAATAATGAAACATAATACATTCTCCTCAGGAAAATAAAAACATCTAAAGAATGATAAATCATGGACTTCACATTAAACAAACCAACCGTACATTTCGAGGAGGTAAAAGACTTCTCTCTCATGTGGATGCAGAGGTGATTCATTATATTTCTATTCTGAGTAAACGGCTGAGGGCATATTGGGCAGGAATATGGTTTCTCTCTTGTGTGAGTCTGCATGTGCCTGTTGAGGTCATAGGTTTGGGTGGTGTTGTATGCACAATACTGACACTGGAGGAGTTTGCCTCTTGTGATGCTTTCTGACGTTCTCACCTCAGGCACTTCTCCAGGTTCCAATACCATCTGTTGGAGACTGTAGTTTTCAGCCCAACAGTCCAGTAACATGTCTGAGAATCTATGTCTTCACTATTCTACTGTTCTTGTAATGATTTGCATTCATAATGATAAAGAGAATATTATCTTTCCTGCCATGAGGACAGCATGAAATATAAAACCTTGGTACCCACGATATCTTTAACCTTTAATAATGGTCATGGAGTTTTGTAGACGGAAGTTACTGAAGTTTGAGGCAGTGGTAAGTTTTATATTTCTACCAGGGATTTGGTGGTTTGTTATGGTGTGGATTTGGAGGAGGGTACCTAGTGCTGTTATAAAGATTTGAGTGCTAAGTATGTTGTAATGGAATTATATTGGGAGAATCTTCATTTTATTTTGTAGGTGTTTAAGGTAGTTAGGCAGCAACTGAGTTTTCTGAGTGCACTCTTTTGTGTCATTTGAATTTTTGTTATATTTGCTTTTCAGAGGACAGAAGACCAGGAAGGTGAGGCATGGTTTAAAGTGGAGGGGATGAACCGTTTGTAGAGGATGTTGAGAGATTTTTTTCTAGTCCAAATCTGGTGCAATTTAGTGTTCTGAGGGAATTTAGTTTGAGTTGCTTTTGTGTTGATGTTATTGGTGTGGGGAGTGAATGTTACATATGTGTTGTATGTGATGCCTAGAATGATTGGTGTTTTGTTCTGTGAGAGTGATTGTCCATTCAAGATGACTAGAGGGTGTGAGCGGGATTCATCTCTGTGTGGGGTTAAAAGGTTGCACACAATCTGTTCTGGGTGAGCTATTGTTCCAATTCAGTAAAATAATGCTGCATGTTTATTATTACTATCATAGCATTAGGGTGTTGCAGTGTGATTATGAGATTATTTTCATGTGAAAGGACCTTAATGCTGTGGTTTACTAAAGGTAATGAGAGGTCATGTAGGAGGAAACCGAAGATGGACAGGGAAAGGATTGTTCTATAGAGAACTCCAGTCACAGAGTTTGAGTGTTTTAGAGGTGAAGCTATTTTGATTTATTCTGCCATGGGGCTGGCCATGAAACTGACAATTCTCTTTTTGTCATTGTTGTGGTGGGTGGTGCCGAGTAACTTTTGTGTGTAGATATACTGGGAGACAGTGTTGAATGTTTTGTTGATGTCTATTGCCACCAGTGCAGTGCAGGGGAGAGCTGTGGTTGACTGAAGCTATCTAAGATATGTTATATGAGGCCAGTGTATAGCATGGTGGTGGAGTGTTTGGGTCTGAAGCCATACTGTGTAGATGAGTGAGATTTTTTTTCATTCTGTTGTGAATCATTATTTTTCATAGTTTGGATACTGAGCACAGAAGAGATGCAGGGCAGTAAGAGAAGGGGTAGTTGGATGGATTGGGTTTCAAGACTGGTATTATTTTGGTATTTTCCAGATGTTGGGGATTTTATTGAGTAGGTATTAGTGGCTGAAGATATCTCCAAATGCCTGAATTGGAAATGGGCCAAAATGTTTTTTCTGAAAGTTTGATATGTTGTTTGGGCCTGTCACATGAGAGTTCTTTAATACTTTAATTGCACTGCTTGTATCAGTGGGAATGAAGGGGTGTTTCTGGATGGGTTTTGTGTAGGCTTTTCATGACTCTTATACAGGTGTGATGCTGGTTTGTGGTTGATTTTTGACTAGTGTCTTATGAGTATGTTTGTGCATTTTCGGGAAAAGGATTTCATTGGAATGGGTCAGGAATGCCTCTGAGTTGGGACTGGATAGTTGCAGCAAGTGTAGGTATTCCTCAATATGGTTACCGTGGGTATATTGGTTCACTATGTTGAGGATGGAGTGCCAATTTCAAGACTGTCTCAGTGATTAGGTTACTGATGGTACTAATTAGAATCTGGATTTGTTCTCTAATTTCTCAGCTTTTGAGGTGTGTAACTTGTGGGGTGAAGTTTGGGCTGTATTTATTTTCAAGCTCTTGTGGAAAGTGCTTTTGGCTAGCTTGATCAGAGATAAAAATGAAGTGTGAGACAGCATGATCTAGGGATGGGAGATAACCAATATTGAAGATTTGGAAATTTTATTCCGTGAACTGCTTGGAGCCTGACCAGTCAGCTTTCCTGTAGTTCATTTAAGTCTTTTTGGTGGTTGTAAGTGTTGGATGGGCCATATGAAGTGCTCAGGAAACCTACTGCATCCACCAGTCAGGTCCATAGGTCATAAAGTGCAGTGATGTGTGCACATCTATATACAGAGAATGCAGGACAATTAAGTATTAAGTACTCAGGTTCATCATTGTGGCAGTTGCATCACGGGCTCATGCCCTAGGATATGTTGAAATGGTGTTAGTAGTGTTGTAAAGATGTATGGTGTCCAGACTGTAGATGGGGAAATGTGACTTGCATTTGTTTGGGCAGCATAGCTTCGGATGGGTGTCTTTCTGGTAGGTTGGATTATAATTGAGAGGGGAGCTGTTTAATGCTTGTCAGGTTATTTTGGTGAGTATGTATTTTATTACTGTTATATTTGCTGAGGGTGGGAGGTTCTATGATTAGAGGTTACTCAAGTGTGGGGCAGGGATAAGCTATATATTTCTATTTGAGGGTTACTAGTACAGTGCTTTAGGTGCAAAGGGTCTATTACATAGATTTGAGTGTTGAACATGTTGAAGTGGGATTGTACATACTGGGAGGATCTTTGCTTCAATGAATAGCTGTTGAGTGTTTGTGGTTGCTAAGCAGCCAGTAATTGAATGCATCATTCTGTAAGTTTGCAGCTTTGCTAAAAGTGCTTTTAAGAGGACAGATGATCAAGCTGGTAAAGTGTAATTCAAAGTGTATTAGATGAACAGTTAGTAGACGTTAAGGGATTCTTTTTCATGTCCAAATTTGGTTCCACTTAGTTTTCTTAGCACATTCAAGATGTGCATTGCTCTTGTTTTGATGATACTGGTGTGTTACATGAGATGCCTACAATGAATGGTGTTTTATATATTCATTTATTTATCTGTTTATAATTACTATGGGACCAATTAGTATAAAATATTTTTGGTGTTACCCAGAACCTTTCGAAAGGTTCCTCCAGCCCAAGGCCGTGCAACTTCCAGTAAAATCGAGATTTAGATTTCTTTGCAGTGAGACATTCTTTGATAAGATTTCAATTCCAATGATAAAGCCTCGCTAAATAGAAAATATTGCTCACAATATAACCTCAGGCAGACAGTGTCTGGTAACACCTGTTATGCATATATATATATATATA
>JAYMFT010228881.1:0-11225 GCA_038088735.1 Panulirus argus
TATTATTATTATTATTATTATTATTATTGTTATTATTATTATTATTATTATTATTATTATTATTATTATTATTATTTACGCTTCAGTAGGAACTCGAAACATGATAGATTTTCGGTGAGGTAAAACATAACGAACCGTAATCAAGAAATATGGTGGTTATCAAGTAAAATTACATTTCGGCAACTGTGATTACGCATGTCCAGATGGTATTATTGAGGGTAAAATCGGGCAAGTTTTATTTCTTATAAGTCAGTTTGATTAGAAATGTGAATTGATTCAAATACTTTCATATATTCTTGTATACCATATGAATGACGAAGAAACAGTTTACTTCAATCGATTTCTCATTTGTCTGTTTGCTGTATTGTATTGTTTGTTTTTTTTTTCTCTAGAATATAAGGGGGTGGAGGAGTCAACGCTCCCCCCCCCCCCTCCTGAAGACAGTCATGACTGCGGCGTCACCATCAGGTGCAGGGCAGCAGCTTGTTTATAATAATATTATTGATTGTCGTTTCTTCCAAGGTCTTGAGGGTGTATCTGTACATTTTAGGAAATGCGGACTTGTATTTCATTTCCACGAGTACCAGATTCCAAGGAAATGTTCTCACTTTAACAAAATGTATGTGGAGAGTATCTGATTCCAGGTGGAGATGGCGGAAATTATTTACAGTGAATATTTCCAAAACTACGGGAACCAGAGCTGTGATGCTGAACATATGTAGGGTTGCCGCTTGTGTGTAATTTACCTTCTTAAATGTTACTGTTGACATAGAGCGCGTTCTCGAAAGAAATCTTACAAACCACTGTATAATATTCAACAAAAGGCATTGGTAAAGGAACATCCTCATTAGAATCGCATAAGAGAGAGAAATAATGTTAGTGTTGAGTGGCAAGCAGCGTGCATGTCGGTGTGGGTGGGAGTGAGCGAGGGAGGAGGGCCGCGGTCAGTGGTGGTGTTGGCGGGTGTGCTATACGAGACCCAGGGATGCGACTCCCACCGACCCGCCGCCGGCTCGCTCCAACATTGTGCGTCGTCGTCATATTCTGTCTTTACTCAACTAGGTTTATATATATTTATACATTGTTATTATTATCAATCATACTCTTCAGTGTTGTGAATGGAATTTTGGAGTTACAGTTGATATTACTGTAATTCTGAGAAACGGGTTGCTTTTAAATTACAGCTTTTATGGAAATAATAGTTATTACTATGGAAATACACTGTGATGGAATCCATGTTGAGTCTGTTGGAAAATAACAAAACTTTATATATAGAAAGTTGCAGTGTCACCAGTCTGCTTCAGGTCTTCCACAAGATTTTATTGCATCATATTGTGTATGATAAGGTGTAGTGTAGTGAGTGGTGAAACGCAGTGCGGGTTGGTGGTGAAGTACGGTGTTGTGATAGATGAAAAACTGTTGTGAATGGTGAAGTACAATATTGTGACAAGTACAGTGTTGGATGATTGTGAAGTACAGTGTTGGATTGCGATGAAGTACAGTGTTGTGTAGTGGTAAAGTACAGTATTGTGAAAGGTGAAGTTGAAGTTCAGTATTATGAATGGAGTCCAGTGTTGGGTGGTGGTGAAGTACAATAGCGTGACAGATGAAGTAGTGTTAGGTGGTGCGATACAGCATTGTGACTGAAGTACAATGTTGGTTGGTGGTGAAGTAAAGTATTGTGACAAGTATAGTGTAGGGTGGTGATGAAATACAGTATTGAGATGGTGAAGTGCAGTGTTGGGTGTTGGCGAAGTACAGTATTGTGAACGGTGAGGTACAGTATTGGGTGGTGAAGTACATTATTGTGCCTAGTGAAGTACAGTTTTGGATGGTGGTGAAGTTCAGTAATGTGAATGGTGAATTACAGTATTGTGAATGGTAAAGTACAGTTGGGCGGTGGTGAAGTACATTATTGTGAATGGTGAAGTACAGTATTGTGAATGGTGATGTACAGTGTTGGCTGGTGGTGATGTACTGTTTTGGGTTATGGAGACGTACATAATGTGACTGGCGCAGTATAGCTTTAGGTAATGAAGTACTGTATTGTGTTTGAAGTACAGTGTTGGCTGGTGAGAAGGTACAGTATTGTGTCTGAAGTACAGTTTTGGATGGTGATGAAATGCAGTTCCGTGATGGGTGAAGCATAGTTTTGGATGGCGGTGAAATACAGGATTGTAAAGGGAAGTACACTGTTGGATGATGATGAAAAACAAAACAGTGTTTCGTCCATGTTTGGTAGTTTTACCTAAGTAAGAAGTTGTTCATTTGTTTTCAGATTATGTGTACCATTGTTTACAATGTAACCACGCTTGAGTTGTTGAGGTTTACCTCACCAGTACACAGTCACCTCACTATTCACAATTTCGTACTTCACTGCGTACCACTAATCCCCTTTGGAGTTGGTGCTCTGAGCGCTCGCTTCGATAAGTTTCATTATATTCAGCGGCAAGAGGTGCTCATTAGTGCTATATATAGTGTATTCTTGTGAGCGAATGTTCTCCTAATTACTTTCTTCTCTGTGTTACTCTCATGACGAAACTCTACAGTTATTATAACGAATGCCATGTGCAGATTATCTTGTTTATGGGAACATTCTCACGAGTTTTGGCAGTTGAAATTACGCGAGAACATCTTTGGAAAATTATTTTGTCTAAGCTTTGGAAATAATTGCCTTTAATTGTCGTCTCATCTGGTGTGAGATGAAGAAAGATGTCGGTGATCAAATTTGGTGAAAGGGAATGAATGTGGCGGGGATAATTAGGCAGAGTGTTGCCGGCTACGGCCGGGCTGATATCAGCACTTGGGCCACAATCGTTTTCATCCTTTTGTTGACTGTAACGTGTCCGTAGTGGCCACAGATGTTTTCTTGACTGTAGTTGTTCCAGGTGAAGATGATGAGTGTATCTAACTACTGTGGGTGTTGTGGAGGCTGAGGTGAATGAGGAATTAGGGCCATCCTAGGTAGAGGGGCCCCCGTGTAGGGCCAGCCGTGGTGTGGTAGGGGCTTGTATATGGGACCAGCCGTGGTGCGGTAGGGTCCTGTGTGTGGGGCCAGCCGTGGTGTGGTAGGGGCCTGTGTGTGGGGCCAGCCGTGTTGTGGTAGGGGCCTGTGTGTGGGGCCAGCCGTGGTGTGGTAAGAGGCCTGTCTATGGGGCCAGTCGTGGTGCGGTACGGGCCAGTGTGTGCGGCCAGCCGTGGTGTGGTAGGGGCCTGTGTGTGGGGCCAGCCGTGGTGTGGTAGGGGCCTTTGTGTGGGGCCAGCCATGTTGTGGTAGGGGCCTGTGTATGGGGCCAGCCGTGGTGTGGTAGGGTCCTGTGTGTTGGGCCAGCCGTGGTGTGGTAGGGGCCTGTGTGTGAGGATAGCCGTGGTGTGGTAGAGGGCTGTGTGTGGGACCAACTGTGGTGTGGCAGGGACTCTGACACTCGCCACAACCGATTGGTGACCTCGACCTGCACCGCCATCGCACTATAAACTTACGGGTGGCAAAGTCTGGCAGCAGACGAAGGTAAACGGTCACTAGTATTAGTAGGCTGGCTTTTATGCAACTGTCGGGATTCACGAAAATTCATGAGCCACTGGAAAGTCAGCCGTTGATTTATTTTATTATTTTTAATTGATATGTTGTAGTATATTCATTCATCAGAATCACCACTGGTGAATGAAGATAAGAAGCCAACGCCGGATGTTAAAGAGCAAGGATCGACTCTCATGAAGTTTGTTTCCTATTCATCTTCACAGTAGACATGGATTAAATGCAGTTGTATCATACTGAGAAGTTTTGAATGTGACTTTGCCCTTAAAAGGTCATATCGAAAGGCAGGTCATCATACCCAAGTGTCTTATCATGGTCACAGGTCATACCGTCGTGCTCAAGGGGATAACTGTTGTAAGGTCAGTTCATTGTAAAGGTTATGAAGGGAGCACTTGGTTTGACAGTTGTTTATTAAGCACCCGGAACTTGTGTGAGGTGAGGCTCACTTCTGAAGGCTGTGCTGTTATGGATGGAGTTGTATGGTAGACACCACTACGCGCCCCTGCCCGTCCGTGGTCGGCAGCAGCCATTGAAATTCTAGTTAAAGTTGTTGGAACCATGTCATTTTTGTTAAGGGAACAGGACATAAGCGCGCATAATAATAGCTTGAAAATATGACTAATTAACAATCACCCCGTTGTAAACAAAAAGTAAAATGTATATAGTATTGTTTCCTGGGGCGGTAAAGAGCGATGTTACCACCTTACCTGGCGGCAGCTGTAAAGGCATCAGGCATGACTGTATACACTGCAGTATTCCCACACTGCTCACTTTTTTTTAAGACAGTTCTCAACCGGCTTGGTATGAGGAAACATCGTATGTATATGAAATACAGAAATGCTAAGGAAAGTGAAATAACATCATCATAAAAATGAATAATTTCTAGATAGGAAGAGTTCAGTACCAAGTAAAAAAAAGTTTACAACAAAATTCATATCTAAGGTCACAATAGTTTAGGTTGCTGGGGTTCAGGTATTCAAGCAACACACTTATTTCAAGCAATTACGCAAAGATTAAAACAGTGAAATGTTTTGCCAACACGTACCAGCGAAAGACATGGGATCATCACACAGAACGAAGTTCTGGTGATGCTGATCAAGATGATGAGACAGCGGGTAAACACAATATTCCTCAGGTGGTCGGCAGTGTATAACACCCGCCGCTCCTCACTGTTGACACGCGGCCATCAAGCCTATCACCTCCAAACATTTCATCTGTGTATTAAGCATCTTTTCGTTAATGATTTTCGCATATACGTCATGAACATAATCGTAAATATGGGGGTTGCGCTGAGTAGAATAAGTTCCAAAGAGGTTCACACGGGTCTGGTAATTGCCGCAGCAGCTGAGTGTTAAAGTAGCGAAATTCCCAAGAGCCAACAGAGGTTAACCCCCCTGCATCTCCCTCCACTCTCGCCCGTGGAAAGTTGGTATCTTGTGTTTCACAGTATCACATCGGCAGCCTAGAGATTAACGTCTATCATACTGTGAATTCGTATGGTGTCTTCCTGAACACTTCTCTGGTTCCCTGGAGTTTCATCTGTTAGTTATCCCCTTCAGAAACTTCCGAGCTTGGGGCTCTCAGGTGTGTACCAAAATCGCATGAAACTGATGAATGTAACATCATTTTGAAGGAATAGATTGAGCCTTGCAGTTATGATTTCTTCTTTCACGAGAACATAACTGTCTTTTCTTTACCATTTAGATATGACGGTATAATTTGGTTCCCCTTTGTAGCCATTGTCTTCAGAATTAGAAATTCAAAAGTTTGATCTTTTTCCCCTTGAAGCATGAGTATAAAACCATTCCTTTAGTTATAATGCTAATATAATAATAATAATAATAATAATGATAATAATAATAATAATAATAATGATAATAATATCTTGCGTAGGCAACAAAAAGCACGAACATGTAGGTACACAATAGCGTGACCTCTAGTCTGTGAACATTAATAAGAACTTTTCATCATCAATGTATTCAGTATGAATAACTGTTGTATTCTAGGCTCTAAAAGAGACATTACACATTTATCGTATTTTTTTTTATAACGTCCTTCAGTACTAGGTTCACGAAAGTTAAGAGTACTCCCACTTCTTGACATTTACACCTGATATTAAGTACAAAAGCATGTTTGAATGATTGTAAAAAATGGTAATCATTTGATGGAAAATATCTGCACAAGCAGAGTTAAAATGGCAGTGATGGGTATAGAAGAGGTTGGTATCACTGTTTTTAAGTAATAACAGGATGTGATACGTACGTTGGTCAGGCCAGCGGTGAAGAAGGTATTTTTTATAACCCAACTGGAGGTTAAATATCAACCTGGCATCCTTGAGGTTGTGGATAGAATGTTGCAAAAGAAGGGAAATGGCCTTATATGTAATGGATCTGTTTTTAAGTGACTGTAAGGTTTTTCGTGTTTGGTACACATAGTTTTTCAACAAGCCTTGTAATTTAACCTTTTTCAGGTGTTTTTCAACAAGCCTTGTAATTTAACCTTTTTCAGGTGTTTCCATTGTTACGTTAGCTGTTTCTTTAGTTGAGTATAAAGAAGAGAGTAAAATGTTTGTAAATTTTACTCGTATGTAAATTGCCTTAGGTATGAGGTGAATGTGAGCAAGGAAAGGGTTACCTGTTGTCAGTTCTGCTATTGGCTGCTGGACCTTGACAACGGATGTAATTAGGTCCATTGGTTGTCTGTGAAGGTGATGATGTCCGGCCTTAATGTGGACTTTTGTCCGTGACTGGAGCCTTCAGCGTAAAAAAAAAAGAAATAGATGTGGCTATACCGGCGAACAATATATGGAGCAGCTCGCCTGGTCTGTCCGTAGATTGTGAAGAGGAGACGTTTACTCTCTGCTGGACTTTAGGGAGTTAGATTTCCACGTTAGTGACTTGTTTATGTGTAAGCTTAAGAATCTGATGTTATTAACACATTCTTTACTGTTTCCAACAAAGGAAACTACTGTGTATATAATAAGGATCTGCCTTTCTATGGAATATAATGTAAATGGAGTTTGGGGATGTAAAAGAAATTTTGTTTGTGATTGTGACTGTATTATGACCTTGAGGCACAGGAGTGAGCATTGTTATCCTTTCAGGTACCGTTCAAAATTGAGTTTTTAACGAAGGAGGTAGTGCTGAGCGAGATCGAGGTGCAGGTGAACGGTCCCTCGGGTCCCGTCAGGGTCGACTTGGACCTTTCTCCTAGGGGCGGCAAGGGTGTCTTCGTCCCGGACGAGGTTGGCATCTATGAGGTGAGTTGACGGTGATGAGGTGAGATTTGCAGTAGACACTGTGAGGAAGTGAGCACCTCTCATTTGAAACCGTTGTTTTTTCAGATTTTAGGAGAACTGGGTCATGGGGTGGCCTGTCTGCGTTACTGCAGACAACAGACAAGGTGATTAGTGACGTGTGTGTTAATGTTACTTGTTTCAGTAGCTACATCCGAGTTTTGTTGCTGTTACCGGTTGTCACGGTCATAGCACTATATAATTCCAGTGATACACAACATTCACACTGTATATGATATCCTATCTTCAGATGATGCAGCATACCTGGCTCTCAACGTGTAATGCAGCTTTTGTTTAACGGCGTAAATGTCAAGTCTTTTTCACATCTGAAACTAAGCAGGCGTGTTGTACACAGTATTGATATGCAAAGCCGCGGCTTTCGTTATTATTGCCTCCGTTCGCACCTTGTAATATGGAGGTAGATGATAAACCCCAGACCCTTATGACCACCCGAACTGGCCCTGTTTATGCAGTGTTTATAAATAAGGAAAAACAATCCAGACTTATGTGCTCGTAAATACTCCTTTATATGAGACGCAGTGTTTAAGCCTGTGTATGTGCCTGAGCGTAGTGTTATGTGTATGTATGACTGGAAAAATGGTAGATGTTCGTGTGTATGTTAGGCTCATGTCCTGGCAATCATGAAAAGTGCTGGTTACTTGGTGAGCGTGTGTTAGGCTTGGGTGTTATAAGCGAGGTAGGGCCTGCATGGTGGACAGTAAACACATCTGCCATCAAGTAGAGTGCTGGAGCCTAATATGTTTATTCTGCTCAGTTTGCACATCTGGGAAATAAGTCGAGCTGTGACTCCAATCATGTGTATTCAGGTTATTTCGTAAGGAGGGATATAAGTTTGCTAACAATTCAAAATACTGTATAAGTGTTTGGTTATAGGTACGTTCGTGTCTCCTGTCATTAATTATACCTGGAATGAGATGTGTCTGTATCCTATTTTTGTAAGAAACTCGAGTGTTTGAATGAAGTACATTGGTGAGCACTGTGTGCCCTTGCTTGTATCTTTCATCAAATGTGTCCTCTAATGCTTGGTACCATTTGCTGTGTTGCTTGTAGCTGACGGTTATAAACGAAGGTGAGGTTGTGGACGGGTGTCCTGTGAAGGTACGAGCGCTGCCAGACGTGTCCAAGATCATGTTCTCCGGCATCGACCCATGTGCCCTCGGCTCCATCGTTGAGGTTGTGGTAGGTGCCTGTATGTTTTGTTGGTAGATGTCGATGACACTACACCCGCATGTATCCATATTATCGTTACATTCCCTTTATACTTTCACTTCGAGGCTCTGCACCGATCAGGCAGGGAAATGATGGATATCTATATAGGGAGGCAAAAGTTCCTTAACGTGACAACTCATTTTCGTCCATTGATGATTTAGCCACGCCGATGTTGATTGTAACTCGGTGTAACCACTACTCAGTTGCGATTTTACCTTCATAATTTCATCACGGACTAGTGTGATCAATTGAGTAGTACAAATAACTTTATTTAACGATCAATTGAGTAGTACAAATAACTTTATTTAACATGTAATTACTTGTTAAATGTAATTATCGGAACTACATACTTGGCCAAACATTGTGGTTTACCACACATCTGACCTTACATTATAGCTCACCAGACATCTGAATCTACATTAAGGCTCCACCCTACATACCTAGTCACTCACTCTGATCCCATCACCTTCCTGAAGACAGTGTCTACACCACACACCTCTATATGTTATGGCCTCAGACCGCATACCTGGTCATACATTATGACCCCACTCCACAAACTTGGCCTCATACGTTGACAGCACATGGCATACCTGGCTACAAATGATGGTTAAACATATCCCAAATTACATATGGTGGCTTCCCTTACATACCTGGTCTCACGGGTCCATAGAATGGTTCTGAGATTGTGGTGTCTTGCAGATCAACAGCAATGGTGCCGGGGGTGGAGACATCGACGTGACGGCATATTCACCTTCCGACAGGCCGCTGGTGTGCCCAGTCAAGGTGGAGGATGGAGTTTACGCTGCCACTTTCCAGCCGGACGAGGCGGGCCAGTGGTCCATTGCTGTGCGATACGACGACGAACACATACAGGGTTCACCCTTCACCTGCCATGTGTATGACCCTCACGCCCTCAAGGTAAGCTGCACCCCTTGCAGCCGGCTTCATTTTCTCATAATGTTGATGATAAATTAATTATTATCATGTTAACTAAGAACACTGGGAAAGTTTCATAGATTAACTGGTCTTAGATAAATTAATTATTATCATGTTAACTAAGAACACTGGGAAAGTTTCATAGATTAACTGGTCTTAGGCAGTGTTAACTGCAACGCCGATAACGGGTTGCAGATTTCAGTAATAGGAAGGAAAAGCACTTTCCCGTAGGTTGTTCGCGTAGTTTTTCAGTTGCAGCAAAGCAGTACAATAAATAATTATAAAAGATATGATGTGGTTTGAATTTGGAAATTTTACCGAACACTAAAGATATGACTTACTTCCTCGGCCATTCCTATCCCTCAGCATTTTGGCTTTGTCTTGGTCCTTATGATGATACATCTACCAACCGATACCTTTCAGACGAGAGCAGTTTTCTGTTTGGATTTAGTGGAACGTTGCTGCAGCCTTGTTGTCGATGACATTAAGGACGTAATACTGTAACTGCTCTTTATTTCTTCAGTGGTACTCACAGTGAGCTGAAGCACTTGTGAACAGTAGTGAGACATAGTTTTCATAAGACAAATATTAGCGAACTTTTGTATGAATTTTCATTGTCCCAAAGAAGGTATGTCACTCTGAATAACGTTGATAACAAGCTAAGAATCGATACTGTGAGGTCCTGCCTGTGTGGTAATGATCCTAATGTATATTGGTGATCAGGGTGGCAGCCTGGACCTGGAATATTTTCTTTTTTTGTTGTCATTCTGGGAAACGATTTCAGGTTAAGGAAGTAAGGAAAACCAGAGCTTGTGTGAGAAACCTTGGTTGCACCTTACTTGAGGATATTATTACCAGTGATATTTGAATTATATAAAGGAAAAGAGGTAAGTAGGAAGTAGGTCAATCGTGTAATTGTCTTAGAGGCACCAAAATATGGAGGCAGGTGACCAACGAAAATAATATCATTCGGTCTGATACAGTTTTTAGAAGGCTGTTGTACTTGCCAAGTTGATTTTTATAAGATTTATAGGGCTCGTATGGACCAAAGGAAGCTGATGGTCGTTGTAGAAAGGACTTTGAGGGATTAGAGTTAAGGAGGCTGGTCATAGTTTTGCGTCGTATTGTGAAAGATGAAAATGACGATCAACGGTGTTAAGTCTTAAAGAGGCGTTATTAAAGGAATTTTTATATTTTTATTTTTCAGGCAAAATAGATCGTGTGTAATGAATATAACTGCTTGCTTTCCAGAGATGGTCTGTTTTGATAGGATAATCTTAAGGAAGTAAGTTGAATGATATTATTATCTGAAGATACTTTTGTTGAATAAAGTGTTTATTTTGCTTTCCATCGTGTTAGGTGTATGACCTGGAGAACGGTCCGGAGTCTAGCCCGAGGAGACCTTTTACATTCATTGTGGATGCGACCAAGTGCGGCTGGGGAGACGCAAAGGTAGACGTGACCCAGGGCGGTCGCTCTTTACAGTCCAAAGTGTTGGAAGTAGACCATGGTCTGTATGAGGTCACCTTCACACCTACCGAGGCCGCCAAACACAAGATTTACGCATACTTCAACGGCCACGAAGTGAAAGGTTGGTACTGACCTGGCAATATTCTGTATGCCTTTGGTGTCATATACTGTTACGCAGCCCCCTCGAACTCACTCTTCCGAGGGTCAAGGCTTGTCAGGATACCCTTTACACAGAACTCAAAGGGGCGGTAACAATTTTTTCCTTCACTTCATACACTGACTTGTGGGTCCGATGGCACTCACTAGCAATGAACTCACTTAATGGGGAAGGAAGGTGGGCAGGGAAACAGTTGTCACGTGAACTTAGGCATATTAACGAATAAACACAATATACAATATATGACACCTATGGCGATGGAGAGGGCAATGTCCACTCACCGACACTCACACGAATCACACTGGGCTTTTAGAGGCACTTATCAAGTTTCCGAGGGCTTATAGAGGCACTTGTCAGTTTCACGAGGGTTTATAGATGCACTTACAGAGGGCACAGTACTGTACAGTACAGCTGGACACGATAGGGCTTGCTAAAACACATACGCCAGACGCTGTCCTTGTTTGTTTTTCTCTCGTCTCTGCTGGTCTCTCTCCCACAATGCATTGGCTCCAACAAGTGAGACGTGCCATGCGCCCTGCGTGCCGCCCAGCACACACATACCCATACATTCAACGCATACCTTTCACACAACACAGAAGACT
>JAYMFT010228892.1:0-11225 GCA_038088735.1 Panulirus argus
CTGTTCTTAACGCTACCTCGCTAATGCGGGAAAAGGCGAATATGTATGAAAAAAAAAATATATATATATATATATACGTTGTGTTATTGGACTCACTTCAACAATATGGCAGGTTTTCCTCATCCTTCAGACAAGTGTTATACTGAAACGGTTTCTCTATTCTCCAGTTTAAATCATGTCGATCTTTACCTTTTGTTGTATAATTCTATTCCTTAGATCATCTGTAACTAGAAATATTCCTCCCTGTAAGTTTACTACCATCTTAGGTCTTCTTTTGATCACACGCACACACACACACCCATACACACATCTGCCAACCTCCTTGTTCGTATTCTTCGTGCAGAAAAAAAAAAAACTTTTCCCAGGATAGCCTGCTTCTTCGCCTATCTTCCCTGTTGTGAGAGCTCTTCTGCTACCTCCAAACTTTCCTAATACTTGGAAAAAAAATTCTCTGTGTATAGGAATAGAAATGAAACAAGAAACGTCTGATAAAAACGACTGTAATACTATCTATATATAATGATACGATGTGAGTCATAGGGTGAGTGAGGAGTCGAAGGTTCTGGGAGCACTGAAGAATTGGTGGAACGAGAGATCGTTATTTGGTAGGACAAAAATGAGTATGTTTGGAAGTTTAGTAGTCCCAATTATATCACATGGATGCGAGGCATGGGCTATAGACAAGGCTGTGCAGAGAAAGGTGGCTGTGTTGGAAGTGAAATGTTTGACGACAGTATTTGGTGTGAGGTGGTTTGGTCGAGTAAGTAATGAAAGGGTAAGAGAGAGGTGTGGTAATCAAAAGAGCGTGGTTGAGAGAGGTGAAGAGGGTGTGTTGAAATGGTTTTGGAAATATGGACAGAATGAGTGAGAAAAGGTTGACAAAGAGGATATATGTGTCAGAAGTGGAGGGAACAAAGAGAATGGGGAGACCAAATTGGCGATGAAAGGATGGAGTGAAAAAGATTTTGAGCTATTTGGGCCTGAACAAGCAGTAAGGTGAAAGGCGTTTACGGGACAGAGTTCTCGGAACGATGAGGTAAACTATGGAAAGGTCTATGGGGTCTGGATGTGGATAGGGAGTTGTGGTTTCGGTGCATTACACATGACAGATAGAGAATGGATGTGAGCGGTTGTGGCCTTTCTTCGTCTGTCGCCGGCACCGCTTCGCTAACGCGGGAAACGGCGAACAAGTATGACAAAAGAATATTGTATATAAAATCCCAGGGTACCTTTTATGGAGTTCCCGCAGTTTCAAGGCTGAGCCACAATTGTAATTAGTAGGTAAATGATGGAACTCATCTGGAGTGAGAATTTCTTTGACGAGATTAAACTCCTTTCCGTCCAGTGATGATGGCACATCCTCGCCGAGGGTGACTGTCCACTTGCAGAGTAACCTCATGCAGGAAGAGTCCGGTAACACACACACACACACACACACATACACTTTCAAATAGGGTACTAAAGATTAAAACACGAAAGAAAAAAAAACTTTGGTGAACTAACGACCGTATAAAATACCTGCAGAACTCTGCATGTTGCTCGGCCATTAGAGGAGTGATTAAGATGCTTTCATTTGGACCATAAGAATGGAAGCCATTACTATTCTGGAAGGAACGAGTGTGTCCCTCCAAGAAGTACATGTGACGCAGTAACTCTATTCTCAGAGGATGGAGGAAAACAGCAGAGCAAGAAGTTGGGGGAAGAACGTGCAAGAGGAAAAGCCCAATTACCAGCGATGTGCAACGGTAAAAGGTTAAAACGTTTTGTGTTTGAAGCAGTCATGCCTGTTAATAGAAATAGGTGCCGTTAACGGGAGTCGAAGTGTAAGCAGACGGTGATAAAAGATGTTGACGAAGAACAAGACCGAAGATTTACACGTTCATCCTGTGAACGGTAGAGAAGATGGATTACAAAGGACACTAAGGGCCTTCGTCGGACATCATTGGCTAAATAACTCAAACATAAGTTAAAAGAGAAATAATAAACTGGATCTTTACGCAAGTTGACAGTACGCTTGTCACGGGTTCGTTATAGTATATACGAAGAGGAGGGAGGTGTTGAAACCATCTCCCGCAGGGCTTGTGTAGACCTATCGCTATGGAGGCTCAACTTCCCTGACAAACTAAGCCATCAGTGCTTTATTGTGTGTGCGTACACCTGGCGTACACTCGGCGTAGACATCAGTCTCCCGTCTCCACGGCTCGTGCTGGGTTCAAGCCGGTAACGTGGTTCGCTGATCGACCAAGCTGACGGAATCTGCTCTCTTCACTCTTTACAGTTTATGCGATTACCATTTTCAGCGCGGCTAAAGCGCCGCCAACTAGTGTCTACAGCCTAGTTTCAATCTAGCAGCGAAAATCCTATTACTCCTGTCCCTACTTATGAAAGGCTAAGCTCCCGAATCTCATCATCTTTGATTTACATTTTGACCTGTTTCGCACTCCTGTGCTTTCTTTCGAAGATGCTTAGCATCCAGACATCTTTACGTGCTGTGATCCTCTGCCTTGTAGTGAAGATGGTATTCATTTTCTGCGTAAAAGAAAGAATTTGCACGGCAAAGTTCTTAATTCTATAAAAGCCGTTCACCAAGAGAAACAAGAACCAGTCTCTTCCACGTCAATAGTATTAAGGGACAATCTGAACTTAGGACAACGTCGTGTCCCGGTAAGCGAGTAATTCAACAAATAGCATTAAGTCTCGGCTGCCAGTGGGTTTCTGAAAATACGAGAACCGCTTCCCATCTGGATCGTTTCGTTAGTTGCTGTAATTCAATCAGCTTTACAACAAGCTGCGTAGATGGGAGTACGTTAAACACTCTCGGATTCAGTCTAACATCCTTAAGCCAAATGGTAATTAATAATTCGTAACCTTTTCTTTATGCGTAACGGTGGCTATGTATGAAAGGTCTAGAAGTGTAATCGTTCACAAATGGACGCAATAGTCCCATTTCCGTACATGTCATTATCCATCATGTTCACTATGGGAGGAGGCATCACCGAACGCATCTTCACTACACCCTTAATAAACGCATCTTCACCTCACCTTCGACGGTGGCAACTTATGACCAATAAGAAAAAAATATAGTCCATCTTTATATTCATCTCATTCAATGGATGGTCAAAGTTCACACGATCATTACCAAGCTGTTGTACCACTGTGCCTGGAGGACTAGAGCCACCGTCAAATCGTGGAAAGGGAGGACAGCCGAAAAACACAAGAGACACTGATGGATAAGTGGCAGAAGGAGGCTACAAGTGCATTGTCTTCAAAAGGATTCTGACCATGGGTGAAACTGATGACCTCTGTCAGTCTAGACAAATGGCGAGATAAAACTGTTATCTTACGGCTGTCATCAGGAATGTCCCTACTCATTCTTTTTTTTTTTCCAAAACACTGGATATTCTCTCCTGTCTTATCTTGACTTTTGTACACATTTCATCGGAGAATACGAGTACATTTTATATATAAGGTAACGTCAACATGAGGTGCTTTGTTGGCGCAGATGTAATCAAAAGCTACGTAAAAAGCAACTCAAATATGCTTTGCTGCTGAAGATTCGTTTAATCTGCCATCTTGTTTCAGTGTAGCCAGTGCAAACAACGTAGTCTACGTTTATGATTTGAAAGAATATCTACAAGAAGCTCTTATCGCCAAATCGGCAGCGTAAGGAGTCTACCTAAAGGACCTTAACTTACTAAAATCCTTATGAGAACGATAGTACGACCCTTGAGCATAATGGCCTGGCCTTTGACTTTAGTACTAACAACGTTAATCTTAACAACTTTGCATTTGCGTCCAGCTTTGCTGTAAAACGACAACTCACTCAACGCATATTTAACCACGATTTTGAGCACACAAACATTTTGGTGAAAATGGATCTTTAAACACGCTCTTTAAGCTAGTCACTGAACACTGACATATACTCAAAGCTGTCCATTGCCTTCTGGTACTAATCCCTTTTTACCATTTATAATAATCATTGCTCTTTCTTCTGTCCTAAGCTGACTGACGTTACAAATCAGTTCTCTTCACTGTTGTTTTGACTCGTGGATGGTCACTATTTGCCGTCTTGTGAGATATTCTTGTTGCCCAATTTTCCGTTAGGTCTTCACCTTGACACCCTTCTCTTATCGTCTCATTTTCCCTCCTTGCCTTCCACATTCTAACCCTGCCAGGGAGTTGTATCTTCGCTACCTTCCTCTGGTCCAGGTCTTTGCTTTGCACACTAGAGCAGGCAACAGCATAGAGGAATACGAATACTATCTATGGACTGGGTGCAGGGCACCCGAGACTCGAATGCAAATTAGACAATTCTTTGTCAGTTCATCTTTAATTCCTTCCATGCTCGACAGTTACGCTAGACCCTGGAGGCTTGAGGGAGCCGCTCGTCCTGCACGAAAGGCCTTGCCGCAGACACCTTACGCCAGGTTCAAGAGGCTCTTGAGGAGCCTCTTCACGTGCTTCACCCCACAGCCCTTTAAGAAGTTCGAGTCACGGAATCCCTTCACCAGAGCCAAGCGGTGCTTGCTCTCCTCCTTCTCCAAGTGGAGGAGGAGGTGGTGAAGCTGCTCTTCCGTGGGCTCACTCAGGAGGTGCACCTCCCAGTCCGACGCGGTGGTCGACGACCCTGACGGAGTGGGTCCAGGGGGTCGACTGTGCCGGAAGGAGAGGCCCCATGTGGGACCCCAGCGAAACGTGTCTTCTCCAAACGTTGTCATCTTGCGACCCTCATCGCGAAACCACATCCATCCTCTTAAAACGCACTGACGGTTCCTGTTTTCTACAGGGAGCCAGTATTAGTAACCGGACGTCTTCACTATCATTGCTATTAAGTCTGTTATTGTCACTAAAAGAGATAATATGACTAAATGATTCTATTTGTTTATTAACAGTATCAAACTCTCTTCAACATCATCGTAAGGCTATTGTCAGAAGCATGACACTGATATGACAGACTCAAGATACTTTTTTTTATTCTAGACTCCTTCATTTATTGGGTTCAAAATGCATAACAGAACTAATGCACTAGCTAAAATTTATGCAATATACAAACAATCATCCGGAGAGAACTTCAGCATAGGTTCATGGATCCAAAAATCATCCGGCTTTCTTCCCTCATGTACTTCCAAGTATAAAACTCGGAGCTTCGTATCTCTGGTGTCCAGGCGAGAGTGTTGTGGAGTCACTGCCAGGGAGCAGCTAACTCGATTACGGGAACGAAGACGTATCACCTCACGTTTCTCACGCTGCGAAGAAAGGCGCCAAAGCTTTTTTGATACTTGGCAACCAAAGAATAAAATCATTTTCCTTATGTTAGCTAACTTCTCACACTTTTCCTCTACAACAGTGCGACTGTGTTTAAGGAAGTGACACCTGTCTTCCATCGAATGTTAAAGCACGAGAAGCGTCCGAGCCCACAGAGTGCGAATCATGTCTTTATCGCCGAGGATCCAGCCATTCTAATAAGCCTCAGGACCAAAGTCCTTACGCGGGCATATGCTCATTCGGTGATAAATGGAAATCCTTTATACCTCAAGGAAGAATCCATCTCCATCTACCTCCTTTCCGGCACTTTCCTATCCTCCTGGCACTTCCCTATCCTCGTAAGATATAGTTCCCCATCATCCCTCTTCCTTCATCCCACCATTCCCTTTCCTTTCCTTAACCTAGAGCTCCCCTCCTTCTTCTCTTGGTTGCGTGAGACGGAGACGCGCCTGCCTGTTTATTAAGAGGATGGGCGTTAAGTGTGAAATATCCCGTGCTTCCAGCTCCACCACAAAGGGGATATGCGCGATGCTGTGTACAATATGTATGTTTTATTCCTCTGTGTCTTCCCTTTTTTTTCTTATGCTTGTGTAACAGGAGGTGTCGTTAGGTCGGGATTCATACTACACAAGGCAGACTCTCTCAGCCATGGTGAGGTACAGCCTCGTTCGTCTCCTGATGTGGCTGTCATCTGGTCAACCTCCTCCATAATCCTCAAAACTTTAACAGAGGATCGAGGCTCACGGTGGCAACCCCTTTTCCAAGAGATCAGTCAAAAGAGGCGTTAAGATTTACGGACGGCCTCATTTTCTCATATCTTTCCATCTCGTAAAATGACTCGGTAACTACACTCTTAACCCTTTCTCTTACCCAAGACCCAGTCATGTTAAAGAGTCCGGGCCGTCGTTCCAAACACATATACCCTACAGTGTGAACTCTCCTTTTATTAACGTTCTGGTCTATAAACCCTGGTCCTTTCCCCGTCTCTCTCTCACACACACACACATACACACACGCACACACACCTCAGCTTCATCTGTCATCAATATGTCCCAAAACACACACACACACATTCACTAGCCCACTGCATCCCACGCACTCTTCCGCTCACTCCTGTGAGATCTTCCTCACCACTCACACTTTAACTCACTGCAACCTGTCCGTCTATCCAAGGGCAGGATCAAGCCTGCAACATCACTCCCTCTTCTAACCAACACCTGCCATGTCTTCTGTCATCCTGCTGGAAACTTTCATTAACATATGTAATACCAACCCAGCTGACACCTTTCAATCCACAGGACCCACATCCATCCAGGGTATAAACCCAATAATACAACCGTTAACATTCATGCCATATACCCACTGCCATCTACACAATATGCCTCACCAACATGGATTCCATATAACTACTGGCATACACATCATATTATCACTGACGTAGCCAAGCTTGCCTCTAAGAAACTGGGTGTCCTGTTCAGATGTCGAAACTTTGTATGGAGTTCTGCTTTCACATTTGGGGTGGCTCTAGTTCTGTTTCCTTTCCTGACAGAGTTGAGTCGAAAGCGGTCCGACTTATAAACTGTCCCAGGCTAACTTCCAAACTTGACCACCTTGCCCTACAACGCGATGTTGGTACACTTTCTCTCTTCTGTAAGTATTACTTTGGTTTTTGTTCCCGAGAGCTGGCTGCTTGTGTAACCACACCACTAGCTAGACCACGTAATACTCGGCAAGCTGCTGTGTCACACGATTATTATGTGGCCATCAGTAACTCAGGGGTGGGCCGTTTTGATACCTGCTTCTTTGCCTACACGTCGAAGCTCTAGAAGTCTCTACCCTCTCGTGTCTTTCCCAATAACTATGGCCTAGAACATTTCAAAAGAAAGGTTTTTCATTTTCTCAAAAATACGTAAATACTTTCCCTTGTCTTTTCTTTTTCCGTTTCATAATTCTCTCTATATTTCAATATGTGTACTTTTGTCCGTGACTGGAGCCTTCAACATAATAAAACAAATCATATACTCAGTGATATCCTTCCCACACGCTACCTGACATCCACACCATATTCCCACTGATATCCACACCATATATCCAGTGGTATCCACACCATATGCCCACTGATAAACGCACCATATATCTGTTGACGTATCCTCCCCATATAACCACAGTCCTTCTCCTCACTACCATCTCCTCCGCTATCCTCAATACACTAATACTATCCTCCCCAAATCATCCTTTGTATCACATTACCAATATCCTCTCTACATTACTTTTGCCCTGTCCACATCACCACAATCCTCCCCACATTATTGCTATCTTGTCTACATCACCATCATCCACTCCATATCACCACTATCCTCCCCACATTACCACTAACCTCCCCATATCACCACTATCCTCCCCACATCACTACTAACCTGTCCATACTACCTTTATCTTCCCCACATCACTACTATCCTCCCTACATCACCACCATCCTCCACACATCACCATCATCCTCCCCACATCACCACTATCCTCCCTCATATCACCACAATCCTCCCCACATCACCATCATCCTCCCCACATCACCACTATCCTCCCTCATATCACCCCTACCCTCCCCACATCACTACTATCTTTTCCACACCACCAACATCCTCTACACATAACTGCTATCGTATATATGACTGTCGCCTCACATCTTCGACGTATCGCCAACATCCTCCACACATTACTTCTATCCTTCCCACATCACCACTATCCTCCATGTATCATCCATACCCTCCAAACATCATCATAACCTGGTATCCTTCCCTCAACACCATCATCCTCCACACATCAACGCCATCCTCCAAACATCACCATTATTTTCCAAACATCGCCACCATCCTCCACATACCCCTATTCTCCTCCCTACATCACCACTACCCTCTCCACATCACCACTCTCCTCTGAACACACCACTTCATTCGTCCTCTGGTATGGTCATGCTTGTTATAAGTCAAATTTCACCTTCTCTCACGACGGAATAAATCGAAACAATCTATAATCAAGCAATTTAATCACGAACATAATGATTAAAATATCAATCGTCTTCCTGTGCCTCTTCGTGGCAGCGTCATCGTCGGACCTCGTGAGTTCGGAGGCAGAGGAGGTCCGCTACCACCCAGCGCGGACCACGATGGAGTACCAGACGAGGCGAAAGCAGGCGTCACTGTGGGAGACTAACCAGGCGAGTCTCCATAGGACCAGCGTTCCCCAACACGTACCCCGCCGTCTCCCAGCACTTCCAGAGTGCGAGTCTCTCCCACTCCCCAGAAGACTGCTGTGTCGGATTGAAGGCGGGTCGCTGGCCGACGCGAACCGCATCTCCAACCGGCGCTGAGCGGGTAGTTGCGGGCTATCGTTTGTTGGGTATACAGTGATTGTGTCTTTCTCTCTTTTTGTATTGTAACATGGTCTGTTAGTACCCGCGCATTTGCTACAAATTTGGCTCGTTATGTAAGCTTACAGTCTTTCCATGTGGTAAACACACCAACATTCAAAAGCTTTCACCAAGAGCCCGGATGATATTTGAGTTTGCATCATGATAGCTCACATGTTACTGTATTGTGCTATATCTTTATGAACTGACTAATGAAATAGATCTCCCTTCTCATTATTAATCACTATCATGTTCACCACGATTATAGAAGAACCACCATCATCATCATCACTCAGTTCCTGATCTTCACTACATCCTCCTCATGTTCACGACATGAAGCCTCGATTCACTGCAACCTTGCAGGTCAAGTCAATAGCCATATCCACCAGCCTAAACTCCATATTTTTTGGGGGTTTGTTGAGGGTGTAGTGAAGATGCCCTCGCCGAGGGTGAAATTAATTTTTCATCATGGGTGTAGTGAAGATGCGTTCGGTGCTGTCTTCCTCCGTAACAGACCCTGTGAATGATAATGCAGAGAGACTTTCCCTTGCGAATGTAGGCGTTCCAGACATCATTTTCTTCTCTTGATCCTTACAATATTTTTCTCGTTCCTATCTTCTCGCTGTCTTCCTTCGTCTTCCACTTCTCTTGTCTTCCCTGATTTCTCCACTGCCTTAACCTATAACTTATTTACTATTCATGACGTCTCTCCTTCCCCTCTCCTTCAAATTCATGACTCCCATCTGTTTCCTCTCCGTCCTGTTTCTAGTCCATTTCTTCCCATCGCTTCCATTCCTCTTCTTCCTCCACTGCCTCCCTCACTCCTCCTCCTTCTCCTCCCTCCCTCCCAGGGCCTCCGCCGCCGTGTCGATCATACCATTGTTGCTCCTGCAGACAACGCCCCCAACAAATGACCTGCCAAGGTTTCTGGCCCTCCCTTCAGGCACTAACGTCAGACCCTGGCCGGCTGGTTGGTTGGTTGGCTGGGGTAGGAGAGACGACCCCTCCTCCTCCTCCTCCCTTGAGCCACTAGTGCCAATCCCTGGCTCACTTAAGGAGAATCCTGGTGAGATGATAAGCTAGTGGTGGTTTGAGGGAGTGGACGGTAGTGGGTGTCACTGGTCATGAGAATCCGAAGATCTTGCTTAATTCAGGTGTAGCACGCCCTCGATCACCTATAATCTCTCTCTCCCCTAAGCAAAAAGCTAGTCTTAATTGTAAGTGCTGCTCCCTATTTTCTAAATGTTACCATTAACATAATTTTTTAGTCATTCGTCAACTGATTTCTCCAGTATGCTGTAAATCAATGTCATATCTATAACCTATATATCTCATGATTCTCCACTTATATATGCTTGCAATAGATCATTTCTCGCTTGAGGTCAATAATAAGAAAAATATAATATATACAGGGACCTGTCAAAAAGTTCCGGGATTAGGCCTATGTACAAGAAATTACTCACTTGATTCAAGGTTGGGCACCATCCCCTTCAAAATAGCTCCCTTTGGCAGCCATACAGCGATCCCAGCGCCGTTGCCACTGCTGGACGGCTTTCTGTAAGTCTTGCTCTCGAAGCATGTCAAGCACCTTCTGCGATTCGTGCTGGATCTCCTCCACAGTGTCAAAACGGCGACCCTTCAGCTGAAACCTCATCGTCGGGAAGAGGAAGAAGTCGCAAGGGGCCAAATCTGGCGAGTAGGGTGGGTGTGGTAGGGTCACTCTGCTGTTCCGGCCGAGAGATTCACGAGTTACAGGAGCTCGATGAGAGGGTGCGTTGTCGTCATGAAGCATCCAATTGCTCTCGCGCCACATTTCAGGCTGTTTCCGCCGAATGTCCTCCCTCAGGTGCCTCAGAACATTGCAGTAGAACTGTCCGTTCACGTTCTGGCCATTGGGGACGAATTCACGGTGAACAACTCCACGATTGTCGAAGAAAACGATGAGCATGCTCTTGGTCGCTCTGCGGACCTGCCTGGCCTTCTTCGGTCGTGGAGATTTTGGTCTCTTCCACTGCGAAGACTGTTGCTAGGTCTCCGGGTCGTACCCATAGACCCAAGTCTCGTCCACAGTGACGACCCTCGACATGAAGGTTGAGTCATCAAGGGCACGCTGATGGAGACCTTGACAGACCTTGGCATAGTGATCTTTCTGATCTGGGGTCAGCAGCCTGGGCACGAACTTTGCAGCAATGCGGTGCACGTTCAAATCAGACGTTAGGATTGCCTGCACTGTTCCGTGTGACACATCAGTGATGGCAGCAATATCCTTAAAGGACCTCCGACGATCCTCATGTAACAAGTCGCCGAACTGCTTCCACATTTCGGGAGATGAGCTCGTGGAAGGTCGCCCAGAGCTCTTGTCGTCATCCAGTGAGGTTCTACCGCTTTAGAATTGTGCGTGCCACTAATTCTACGAACTTTGTATCCTTCTTCGACTATCAAAATTCCTGCCATGAGACTGTGACATCCTCTCACCTGCAAGCTGAGATCCTGTACCTCGGGGATTTCAACGTTCACCATCGGGAATGGTTGAATTCCTCCCATACGGACAGTG